>JAXGGA010019145.1:0-20614 GCA_038373865.1 Uloborus plumipes
TACTGAAACTTTTATTAAGTACTTCAAGCGCTTCCAGTAAAAAATTAAAATAAAAAAAAAAACACCGAAGGAGTACAGGTTCGAAGGTGCAAAAACGCATAGCCCAGAGGAAGATGTTTTTTTTTTTTTTTTTTTTTTTTTTTGTTAAAGGTCCTCCTTCCAGACTATCTATCACCTCTGGGGGCGAATGGGGGGCAATGAATTAAAGTGAATTATAGCACGTTATGAATTATTATCTCCTGCAGCAAACTTTTATAGACTGTTTCATTCGCTTCGAATTAAAAGAATGGTGGGGGGAGATCACCCAAGTCAACTAGATTCGAGGGTGCAATGATACATAGGCCGGAGGGCGCTCACTTTGGATTAAGACCCCCCCCCCCCCCCGACTGGACTGCCTTGTTTCATACCCTCCGAAAGTAAGGGGGAAAAAAACGAAGGCGCACAGGTTCGAGGGCGCAAGGGCGTACAACCTGGAAGGCGATGTATTTTTTTTTGGCAAAGATCCCCCTTTCCGACAACCTATCACGTTTGTGATGCAATAAATAAAAGTTAATTATAACAGGGACATTATTGAGCATAACCATTTTCTTCAATCTTTTATAGATTGCTTTAACTGCTTTGAACGTAAAGATTAAAAAGAAAAGGGGGGGGGGGCTTTGTTCACAGCACAAGGATGCACAGACCGGAGGGCGCTAATTTTGGATGAGATCCCCCTTGAAGACCACCTATCACTTCTGGGGTACAATAAGAACCGAATTCTGATAACGCTTATTGATTACTTTTTACATGTTCCGAACGGGTAAAAAGTTAAAAATAAGTAATTTACTAAAGTTGAAGGCGCACTGACAGTGTGTGTGTGTGGGGGGGGGGAGTACTGCTCAAACTGTTAGGGGTTGCTTTCAAACCTTTAAAATAAAAAAAATTAAAAAAAAAAACGAAGGCGCACACATTTTGAGGGCGCAAGGGCGTACAGACCGGAGGGCGCACCTGCCCGCGGGCAGGTGGCCTCTACGGCCAGTCCGCCTCTGCAAGAGAATAATGATCAGATCCGATGTCGATGTACGGGAAAGTAGGCTCGTTTAGTTCTTGACAGAACTTCTTGTTTAAACTAATTTTAAGATTATTATAAATCGTTTGACCAAGATTATTTAGATACTCATCAGCAAGTTTTAGTGATTAAAAATAATCCACCAAGTACTATTTCTATTTCTAGGTTAGAAAACGTAATGGGTTCCTTTTTCACCAAAGAGGACATGCCTCAGTACTGTTTTTCTATTTATTCACTTTGGAGAAACCCTGACGGCAAAAGAGCAATTCTTCCGAAAGGAGCGGGTTTGTATTTTTCTTTATAACAACACGAGTTCTTTTCCTGTCCAAAAAAACAAGATCGGCATTTCAAGTTAATTCATTTTTTATGTCACGAATCGATGTTCTAAATATGTTTTTTTTTTTCTGACCACGGTTCAAAAAACCTGATTGGGAAAATCTGCATTTGAAAGAAAAAAGCTTCATTTTAAAAAGTCGTATTGACATTCGTTCTGAACCGAGTATTTAGGCTGATGTCTTCCCTGGCGTGGTGTCCCCAGGGTGGTAATTTGTAATGTTGCTAGCCCCCCCCCCCCCCGGAAAAAACTTTTTAATCTCTCAACATAACGTTCATTTAATATTTAGAAACAATTTTTTTGATGTTGTATACTTCACACATTCCAGAGTCCCCTGTACCTACCATAACTCGTGGTTTAACCGGGGTAGGGCCCTGAAGAGCGCTCTCTTTCTTTTTGAGCCAGGCCAAGGGCCGAGCAAACCCTTGAGCCAGCACCCCCAGAGGCATCGTTTCATTTGGAGGACTTTGTGACCGCGACATTTTTCACGTCCCCCAGCCACCATTAATCAAGACGGTGGATCTTCGATCGGCTGGGATCGAACCCGGGTCCCTCTGGTCACGGGTCCGACGCCTTAAGTTGTATACTGAGGGATAAAGTTAGCTAACATGGAATAAAAACACATTAAGTTGGATTTTGGTAGTTAGAAATTAATAGGAGGAAAGACCCCAAAACTGACATAAGTATTTAGACCGATATACCAGTGTTTTTCTACTGTAAGTAACTCTTGTGATATCCCTTATAGCAGATAAATTCGCATGTGTCGTTTGTCAGTTTTGGGGCTTTTCCTCTACTATTTTGGTTTTTATTTCACGAATATTAATTTGCTCAACTTGTTTGCTAGATGTAAGGAAGGCAAATCAGGATTTTTCCCAACTTAACTTTAATTTAGAATTTTTGTTGCACCTTTTTCTCGCCTGAACATGAAAGAAGAAATTGATAGGTTATACGCAAATGTTCAGAATTTTTTTCCTTACCACTAAGGTGGCTATTTCGACCTCACTGACTTTACGGCACCTCGAGCAATCCGCCTCCTTCGGGTTGGCATACACCGCTTTCGGCGGTGTACATATACATTGGCAGTTTTTCCAAGTTGATAATCCTTGATAGTAAACGTTCTATCTCTCAAAAACAAATTAAATTTTATGCTCGAATTTCCTTTTTCCAGTTATGCGGTTTCAAATCTTCCTCAATGCTAGCAGGCGCCCGGATTCGTGGCCTCGGATTAAGATTTCAGAGACTGATGATGAGGAGATAACCTTGCCGCGCTTCAACCCTCCGACCACCCCGGCTGTCCAGATGGCCGTCCACTCTCCCTACTTCCTGCCGAGCCCCTACCTGGAAGGAACCACCTATCAGGGGGGAAGAGCCTACGAGCTGAGGCTGAACATGGTGGGTCGAATTCTTAGTCTTATGTAACTGAAGCAGATATTACTGAAGCACTATGATCATCTGGAAATTATTTATGCCAGGGCTAGAGCGTTCTAGATACTGCGACACGGTTGTCTAAAATTAAGTTTGAATGTGAATAAACGTAAAAGAGCTTTATCTTCTCTACATTCTAGTTCAGGGGTTCCCAAACTTTTTTGCTCCGTGGACCCCTTGCCTAGTTTTCGAATTTCCCGTGGATAGTCAGGAATCGTAATAATATAACTCAGGTATTCTAAAACCGGGAATTAATTGATTAAGTTCCATTTATTGATGTTCTAAAACAACCAGATCATAACCTTCTAAAAGATTCAGTTTGACAGTTTTGCTGCAGAGTGAAGAATAAAAATTTAAGTGAAAAGAAAACAGATGAAGAGGAAAACGTAACATTTTTATACATACTTTCATCAAAATAATGGCACAAAACTTAAATCAGCTAATTTTCTTACAGAGAAGGGGTGTACAAGGGAGAAAAAGAAGACTGTTTTAAGTGGGGCAGAGTGAATTAGGTGCATCAACAAAAGGACCCCTATTTGCATCTTGTTAACCCCCAATTTTTTCTTTCCTTTATATGGACCCCTTCTAAACTCCGGGAGATCCTTGAGGATCCCTGTGGATCACTTTGGGAGCTACTGTTCTAGTTGGAGAAGTAAATTTTTATGCAAAGAGCATTGTACGTTACTCACACTGTCAAAGTAACGTTCTCTTTCATTTTTAACGAATTGAGTGTATACGAAATTAACATAGCATCCCACAGAATGAACAAATGTATTTTCATCCAACTTAGGAAGAAAGTCATCTCTTGCCGGCGCCCTATCAGACCAACTGCACGGATTACATGTTGGTGTGGAAGCAGAGAGGAGGAGAAGCACCGATAGACCAGATGGTGATACACTATTCTTTTCATTTGTCCACTTTTTATCAATACTAGATAACCCGTGCGGAATTCCGCAAAAAAAAAAAAAAAAAAAAAAACTCTAAACTTAAAATTTAATACGACAATTTTTATTGGCTTCATTTGCACAACATCGCCATCTACTGCCGTCGTTCTGACAACTTTTCAAAGAGATCAAAGACACGTTCACTTTTACAACTACTACAAAAGTGATACCCTACATTAAAATCAAATACCCAAGGCTACTACTAAACTAAATACTAACGTTATCGCAAAACTACCATAGTATTTTGAAACAATAAAAGTTACAATTAAGGTTTACCGAGCTAAGCCTTGGCTTGAAATGTCGCATTTAAAATTGATTTGAGCAACAATGTAACGATTTTGACAGTTGAGCAACAAATTTAACTTTTTCAAACTTCAATCGCTTATAAGTCGCTTAAACGTAGATTTTCGAGATTCTCGTTACGCGGCGCTAGCGGAGAAACGTTCTAAAGAACGCATTTTTTTTAATCTTTCGAATGAAATCAAAATGGAGACGATACGACAATTATTTCGCTAGATAGAGTCAATTTTGTGCCCAAAAATTGAAGTTCGAATAAAAAACGAACCGACACTTTTGAGAGGGTGGGTCTAATTTTCGTCAATAGCCCGCGGGATAAGCTTCAAAATCATAAATTTTCTTGCAATTCGATAAAGAAATGAGCGAGTTTCGACCGGGTATAGGATTCGGCTTAGAGAAATAATATATGGAGACTGTCGTCCTCGCTTAATCGGGTAACGGATAAACGAATATCCCGCTTATACGAATAAAACTGTCCAGAACCGAACATTTGCCCTTAGACACAATGTCAAATATCCCCGCTTAATCGAATAATTTCTCCGGATAATCAAATAATATTTGTCAGCTTTTGCAAAAAATTTTTGCTAAGAAAAATGTCGGATAAAATAAAAGTGCTCCTTCAAGACCTTGGGCAAGCAAACCACTACTGTGGACTATTTGAGCATATATTAGTGAAAGGCGGAAGAACAAATTTTTTGTAACAGAAGTTGTAGGTTACTTTCTTATGATTTTCATATGACCGTATAACATTTATACTCAATTATTAGAATATTTTGTTGTTTACTTTGCTTATTTCAAAATCGTTTTAATAATAACCTTAATTATTTCCTTTATATAGCTATTTCTCTGTTATTATTACATTGTGAGACAAAAGTTGTCAAATGGAAAGGTAGAAAAATGTTCCCCGCTTAATCAAATACCCCGCTTAATTGAATAAAATTTCTTGGAACCGACAGTATTCGTTTAAGCGAGGCCGATAGTATGTCAATCTATTGATAAATCTTTTACTTCAAAAAGCAAGAAATTTGTGTTTTACAGTACCACATGCTACGCAAAATATACAATAAAATGTAGAATTAAATTTCATTATACGACTAGTAGCCTTCAACAGCAAGATCTTTTGCCTTTTTGGGGGATTGAAAAGAAGTCTACCTGCGCTTTGTGACACAAGCTGAAAGAAATTTGAGAGTTAACTGCTATACATTCCAATTGAGTCATTCCATAGTGACTAACGTAACATTTAGAGCTGCTTTTGTAACTTGTAACTTAACTTGTTTTTACTTGTTGTAACTTGTTTTTACTTGTAACTTAAAAGATAAAAAATATTTTTTGTTATGCTGGTGGATTTACAATGTACATGGTATCTATGTATCATTTCTGCTTAGAATTAAAAACAAAATTACTGACAGTAGATATTTTTTTGATCAAAATAGCATCGTGACTAACGTAACATTTTTGCAACCCTGAAAATTAATGCTCATGTTGTGAGGCAAAAATTTCTCAAAGTTAAGCAAGTGTTAAAAATTGAATGATATATTTGAAATATGTGTAAAGTGGGCTTTTAAAAACATCAAACACATTTTTTAATCTTAATTTTTTTTAGTCTAAAGTGTCACTTTTACTCAAGATGGAGTGTGACTAACGTAACGTGACTAACGTAACCATCGAATAACAAGCAGTAAACACTACCCCAGCAGCACCAGAACGTTCAAATTTGGTGCAAAAATGGTGTTATTGGTCAAATAACGGTGCTAAGTGTCACTTGAACGTTATATTCGACGTGCAAAAACAGTAATATTATCACGGTGTCATTTCAGTGCTTAAAGAACGTGATATTTGACGTGCAAAAACAGTAATATTATCACGGTGTCATTTCAGTGCTTAAGGAACGTGATATTTGACGTGTAAAAACAGTAATATTATCACGGTGTCATTTCAGTGCTTAAGGAACGTGATATTTGACGTGCAAAAACAGTAATATTATCACGGTGTCATTTCAGTGCTTAAGGAACGTGATATTTGACGTTCAAAACAATAATATTATCCAGGGCTGCGGAGTCAGAGTCGGAGTCGAAGAGTCGGAGTCGGAGTTGCTGAAAAACATGTCGACTCCGACTCCAATCACCTTCGATTTCGATGAAATTTTATGGTGGTGAAAACATGTCTTTGAAACTAACGGATACAAATTTTCAGCGTCCAATATCCAAATCCTAAGCATCTAGGATCATTAAAAAGGACTTCAAAATGGCGGGTTTGCTTTGTGAAACGAATTGCTATGTATGGGCTTATGCAAGATAATAAAAAATATTTGCAGCAAAAATGCATTGTGTTAAAATAAAATCTGGCCATTTAACAAGAAAAGGAGTAGTTTTGTACGGAGTCAAATGACAAGAGCGGCACTTGTCATTTGCTCTGGAGAAAATGAACTTTTTGGGAGGTCACAGTGATCTCCGAGAATTGAGGTAAATGTGGTGAAATTACCTGCGAGAATTTATGACCAAATTAAACTTTTCGAGAGGTCACAATGACCTCCCATGACCTCCAACTGGGATACCCCAGTTTGCTCCCCCCCCCTAAAGTGAGTCCTGGCTACGACCATGAATAAAAATGAAACTTTTAAAAATGGACTTAATATTTCAACCTTTGTTTAGGGTTTTTCCCTCTTCACATTTGGGTAAAAAAAAAAATAATTTCAAAAAAAGTAGGAGTCGGGAGTCGGAGTCGGAGTCGAAAGTTTTAAAATCCCGGAGTCGGAGTCGGAGTCGACCATTTTTCCTCCGACTCTGCAGCCCTGATATTATCACGGTGTCATTTCAGTGCTTAAGGAGGTGCTTAATTTCGCAGAATTGAGGTCGTGAATTGCTGCTTTTTAGAAAGGGAAGAGGAATAATACCTGCAGAAATTTTAAGTTTTATCCTAAAAAACTCTTTCTCCCAAGATCCTAATCAGATTTGCATGCATTTCAGTAAAAAAGCATTGCATTCATACTAATAAAACGATATGATTTACGCCCTTAGTCTTTCATAGATGGCGCCTCCTGCAAAAAAAAATTTCCATTTAAAGTATTATTTTTCTCCCTCGATGAGATCAAGTAGTGTATAGTGGTTAGCGCGTCCGGCTGGAATCGCAAGGGATCCGCGTTCGAATCCCGCGGAATGAATATATTAAATTCAAAGTAATTGAACAATCAATAGTTAAATTAAATAAATTAATTAAATAATTGAAACCAAGATGGCGACGATCATGGATCAAAAATGGTGGATCAAAAATGACGTCACGGTTAAAACACGTCACGGCCACCCGGACACTGAAAACAAACGTATTTCCAGAACCTAAACATAACCTATCATTCCACGTTCAAAACTGGGACAAAAAAAGGTGGTCAACACCAGATTTCGACGTGTCATATTACCATCGATCGATGAGACACATAGACGTTGACAACACGTGCTGCGAGAACGTGTTTTGAACGTGCCGGCTGGTGCGCTCTGTACGTGTTGCAGAACGTGTTTTGAACGCCTTTGTGCTGCTTGGGTACAAACTATTTATTATGGCTAATCTCAGTAATAATTACAAGACTTTTTCACTTTTTTTAACTTCTTATGCTGTATGATTTTTATTTATTTATTTTTTTTTATGCTTTTTTCACCTTTTTTTCCCCCTTCGGCTGATGTTGACATTTCTATGGAATGACCCTAAATTCCCATCAAAAAAAAGAGCCCTCTATACTTCGCAGCAGTTTAACTTGGCAGTGACGTCACTACGGGCGGAGCCAATAAGAGCTCACAAGCAGTCAGCGGTCTCCTCTAATTCGCCAAGTAGACTGTAACGTTTTATCTAGCTCGTTTTTCATAGGCTAACGTCACGCTGTTGGCTCCGCCCGTAGTGACGTCACTGCCAAGTTAAACTGCTGCGAAGTATAGCCAAAATTTTCAGCGAAAAACGCTACTCTATTAAAACTACAGGTTGCACAAGGCACGTTTTAGGGTGAAACGTTGCAACACCAGCGGCACCGCCTGAGGGTTGCCAGTCGACTTCCTGTGGCATCCTTGAAGGTACCATGTGGCACCTATGGGTATCTTATGGCACCCTAAGAAGTCAAATAGCACCTTCAAGTGTGCCATAGAGAGTTAAGTGTCAGCCTTCAGGGGGTGCCGCTGGTGCTACAACGTTTCCCCCATAAAGGTGTCTTGTGCAACCTAAGGCCCCTATATAGACGAGCCGACGCATCAAAATTAAGTTTGACCACTTTGGATCTAGCGCGTGTTTGATTGTTGTCTTTTCTGGCGAGTTATCGCTTTTTGGTAACTTTTCACGTGATTTTAACAAAGCTTGGCAATGTCCCGAAACTTTGCTTTGGTAACCTTCGCTCCGCAACAATGAAAAATGAAAGTAAAAGTAAATGAGTTGGATCCAAAGTGGTGAAACTTAAGCTTGATGCGTCGGCCTGTCTTTACAGCGGCTCTAGTGCAACCTGTAATTTTAACAATGTAGAAAAAAGCTAGGGGGATATGACCATATTATTAATTTTTGTTGCCTATTTGCTTTAAAATTGAGAAGTGGAATCGCAAAATATGAGGAATTCGGAGAAAACAGTTCATTATTTCAAAATTAACCAAAACTTATTGTAAAAAGAATGCCTAAAATGTTGAAAAAAAAAAAAAGGAAACTACTCAAAGTCTCAGCAATTTTTTGTCCTACTTCTAACCATGTAATCAATGTAATATTACATGTAATGAGAATTCCTCTCCTATTTTCTCCATTACTAGGGGGCTATTCAGGAATGTAGAGTAAATTCGAGTTATGAAACCTTAGGCTGCATTCCTGTAACGATAGATTATCCTCATTCTTACAACATTTGTAAATCGAAGGCGGAAGACAACAAAGGTAAGCATTATACGAGGAAGTTTTCGATAATCGTTATTGCTATATGAAGGGCCAGGGGGAAAAAAGACGAAAGTGACCAAAAAGGCAATTTCGGGAATAACGAAGAACTAAGTTTGATTTCTCGTAACTCCCTTTGTAGTTAATAGAGTTTTTATGAACATTTCGGTCGATTCTCATCTTTTTTCCCCCTTGTTGTTCTACCAGATGATATTAATCATTCATAGCCCCTAGATAGCGCTAATATCTCAAAATTGACGAAAAAGTGACTCATCTTTTTTCCCCCTGGCCCTTCATGTAACAAGCACAGAAATAAAACAAGAAATGTAAAACGCGTAGATAATGCTTTTTCAGATTTTTCTGACGATGGCTGTCCGTTGTTAGCAGATATTTATAACCAGCCGTGCGAGTAAGTTTCTTTTCTTTTCTTTGTTTTTGTTTCTTTTTGTAGCAATTGTAAATTTAATTTTTAAAAAGGTTTAATAAATTCAATCGAAAAATGTTCGATTATCTACTCTAAAATAGTTTCATACACTAATCCTTCTGTGTAATTGAGTCAAATTATTAAGCACTACTTTAAATGATTGACTGTTTTTACGGAATTTATTCCAATTACGTGTACAGTAATTCGTTCTCTTTTTTTTCCAGTTCGATCAGTTACTCTACAATTAAACAGGATCGGGTGATAACAATTGTGAGAACAGTGGTATGTGGTGCTTTCTGCTTTCAGAGCAACATTTATAAATCCAAAGCACATAGTGAGTTTGAATGATGTAAAAACGGCTGTGCATCAGGGGTGCCCATCCCCCCCCCCTTTTCGCAACCCTCTTATGCTTTTTTTTTTAGTTTTACCACTCTTTTTAATTTTATTTATTTTTTTAAATATTATTAATTTATTTCTTTAAATTATAACTATTTTTATGCCTATTTTTAATTTTTTTAAAGTTTGAATTATGCGCAGAATAGAATCGCTTTTTTGCATTACAGACATTCCAAGCACACACACACGCACACACAAAAAAAATAAATAAATAACAACTAGGTGACCCGTGCGGAATTCCGCAAAAAAAAAAAAAAACAAAAAAACTCTAAACTTAAAATTTAATACGACAATTTTTATTTGCTTCATTTGCACAACATCGCCATCTACTGCCGTCGTTCTGACAACTTTTCAAAGAGATCAAAGACACGTTCACTTTTACAACTACTACAAAAGTGATACCCTATATTAAAATCAAATACCCAAGGCTACTACTAAACTAAATACTAACGTTATCGCAAAACTACCATAGTATTTTGAAACAATAAAAGTTACAATTAGGGTTTACCGAGCTAAGCCTAGGCTTGAAATGTCGCATTTAAAATTGATTTGAACAACAATGTAACGATTTTAACAGTTGAGCAAAAAATTTAACTTTTTCAAACTTCAATCGCTTATAAGTCGCTTAAACGTGGATTTTCGAGATTCTCGTTACTCGGCGCTAGCGGAGAAACGTTTTAAAGAACGCATTTTTTTTAATCTTTCGAATGAAACCAAAATGGAGACGATACGACAATTATTTCGCTAGATAGAGTCAATTTTGTGCCCAAAAATTGAAGTTCGAATAAAAAACGAACCGACACTTTTTAGAGGGTGGGTCTAATTTTCGTCAATAGCCCGCGGGATAAGCTTCAAAATCATAAATTTTCTTGCAATTCGATAAAGAAATGAGCGAGTTTCGACCGGGTATAGGATTCGGCTTAGAGAAATAATATATGGAGATGAAGAAAAAAAAAAAGAAATGATATAAATGAAAAAAAAATGAACAATTCCAAAAATAACAAGAAGTTCTGTCAAGAACTAAAGGAGCCTACTTTCCCGTACATCGACATCGGCATTCTCGCATTTGATCATTATTCTCTTGATTATCTGAGACTGAAAATTATGTCAAACATACCTTTTTAGCACTTAGAGCTGATTTCGAAAAGCAAAATATACCCCTCTCATCAGATGAAATAGACACGTAAAAAGTAATTAGCGAATAAATAAAGTTTTGTCGCACCTTTTAAACAGTGTAACTGTTACAGTTCCTCCGTAGAAAAAATCCTCCATCGTTTTCAAAAAAAACAAAAATAATAATAATAATAATAATATAAATAAATAAATAAATAAATAAATAAAAGGACAAAGAGCATCAAAACACATTTTATCAAAGAAAGAAAAAAAAAGAAAAAAAACTCGTCCGTTAATAAAATGTCTGGAATTTCTCTTTTAATCCGTTGCCAGTTGTTAAATATCAATATAGAATAAAATGTTCTCGTGAATGAAAAATTTTTGTTACAAAAAAAAATCGTATGCAAAAAAAAAAAAAATAAATAAATAAAAAATAATAATAAATAAAATAAAACAAATGAATAAATAAACAAAAAATCGTCTGCACGTTCAGTCATTTTTCTTCTGAGCCTGCATTTCCGCCATGATCGCGGAGTCGGAATCAGAGTCCTCACAGAAGATTACTCAGAAAAGTACTTTACAAACATTATTTATCAAACAATTTTCTTACAAAGTTAGTTTGAAGGAAATCCGACTTTAAGTTCAGGATCAACATTCAACTTAAATTCCCCATAGACGCTAATGTTATTTTTTTTTTCTGAACGGTTCAATATTGAACGAAAAATGGTTCAAATCAAAAAGCGAAATACGGGAATGTATGGGAAAGCCTCTCCGAGATCTTTCAAATGAAAAAAAAGTTTATTCCATTCGGACGGTTCACTCAAAAGTTATTAGGTGGGGAAAGGTTGCTTGAACGGTTCAATGTTGAACGAAAAAATGCTCAAATGGAAAATTTAAATACGGTAATGAAGTATCCTTGCTGAGATCCTTCGAACAAAAAAAAAAAGTTTATTTAAATTGGACTGTTCACTCAAAAGTTATTAGGGGTGACAGCTCGATTGAGTGGTTCAATCTTGAACGAAAAATTGTTAAAACCGGAAATGTAAATACAGGAATGAAGTATCCTTGATAAGATATTTCGAACAAAAAAAAGTTTGTTCAAATCGGAATGTTCACTCAAAAGTTAGCCTCGCGGGACAGGTTGTTTGAACTGTTCAAAGTTGAACCAAAAATTGTTCAAATCGAAAAATCAAATATGGGAATGAGCTGTACTCGCCGAGATCTTTCGAAGAAAAAAAAGTTTATTCCATTCGGACGGTTCACTCAAAAGTTATTAGGTTGGGAAAGGTTGCTTGAACGGTTCAATGTTGAACCAAAAATGTTCAAATTGAAAATTTAATTACGGTAATAAAGTATCCTTGCCGAGATGCTTCGAACAAAAAAAAGTTTGTTTAAATCGGACTGTCCATTCAAAAGTTATTAGGGGTGACAGCTTGTTTGAACGGTTCAATGTTGAACGAAACATTGTTCAAATCGAAAATTTAGATACGGGAATGAAGTATCCTTGAAAAGATCTTTCGAACAAAAAAAAGTTTGTTCAAATCGGACTGTTCATTCAAAAGTTAGCATCGCGGGACAGGTTGTTTGAACGGTTCAAAGTTGAACCAAAAATTGTTCAAATCGAAAAATCAAATATGGGAATGAGCTGTACTCGCCGAGATCTTTCCAACAAAAAAAAGTTTGTCCAAATCGGAATGTTAATTCAAAAGTTATTAGGGGGGGACAGACAGACAGACCGACAGACCGACCGACCGACCGACACACAAATTCCCCATCTCAATACCCTACTTTCAAATTTTTAATTTTTCGATATTCATTTTACCTTTTACTTTTTTTAACTTGGCGATATTTTTTAGATGCATTAAGCTACTTTTAATACTTTTTTCGTCTTTTTTTTTAATTTTTAACGGGAAAGTAGGCTAAAAAACCGTAAATAACTTAAATTGAATACATAAATTAATAAATAATTTAAATAAATGTTTTTTTGTTTTAAAACATCTCCCCCAAAAATTTTGATACCGCAACTTGCACCATATTCGCCCCCTGCTGTACATGTATGTAAAGGACAAGAGATAGCTCACTATATTGAGGCAGTCATAATAATTTTCTTGATTTTGGATCCTCTCCCCTGCTCCCTTTTCTATAATTTATGAATGCTACTAATTACAATAATTGTAATCTGACAAAAGTAGTTTTTTATAACGAATAATAAACTCAACCTACTACATATGAGGTTTTTTAGGTTCATAAGCTTGTGTCTCCCATTTTGGGAAGAACTATGCTATAAGGCAGTAGGTGCATTGATCACAGGGTAATTTGGTTTGTTGCGTCAACTAATCCCGCTACATTGTTCACACAATTTTCAGTTAGTAAATCCGGTTTGACGAAATAATAATTCTTTAGTACACAGAAAACATGCGTATTTACAAAGAAGTTTTTTAGTACAGAAAACATGCGTATTTACAAAGAGAAAAAGACACCGAATTGAAGAATACAAGGATAAATACTGTTAAGTGCTATGGATGTAGTATGTAGCATTCATAAAAAGACGACAAAGGGCCCGAATCGAGTGGTTGCCCTGAAATTTTCCTAACTCCGACTACGAAAAAATCTATTTGTTGGCAATTCGCAAAAAATGTCGAACTTCAGATTTTAATTTTAGCATTTTTTTTTTTTTCAAAAAGTTCCAAGACTTGAAAGATAAGCTCTTTGCCTGCTTGAATTGTCAGATACTATGCCATACATAAAAATGTTGTTAATAACCAGACTCCAATTCCTAAAAAAATCTGTGACAGTATAATGAGTAAAAGGCGTGGGAGTAAAATTTCTGCAGTGGATATCAAAGATTCACCTTTCAGGATGAATGATAACGTGTCATGTGATCGCAACTTGATCTTTTGCTTCAAAAGCTGCTTCTTTTTTTGAGGGGAGGGAGGGCGGGATTTTCGATCAACAGCTTCTGTTGTTTTTGATGCCTATGGGTGAAAAATATTAAATCGTGAAAAAAAGTATATGGTCCTTTTAATGCATAGTGCACCGTGGAAGCGTGGCACTTGTCAATCATCTGTGACGTAGGTAGAAATGAACTACCTTAAAATCGTTATAACAGTAAGAAAACACGTGAATTATATTTGTGCATAAAGCGCCAATTTGGCGATATTACTATTTTTTAACAAGTTTTATAGCACACTGTTAACATATTAACTGTTAGAGGCAATAAATGAGATAAAAATTTTGTGAACCATTCCAAATTTAGTCTGCAACATTTATTTATTACATTATGATGTCAATTGAGATTGCAGCAGACATTATGAGTGAGACAATTTTTAATTTACCGTTTGCTTATTGAATGTTAATGTTTTTGAATAGTATTGTAAAAAATAACGGGTGTAATTTTGATGATTATACCGACGACCTTCAGTAAGAGTTAAATAAGAAAATTTTTTTATTGTATTATCGTAATTTAATTCCTCATTTCTGAAATGTTTACGTGGCTGCAAAAACTGCTTTTATACTACACTGCAAGGTTTCTTGACAAAAACATCGTGACGTTAGCCTATGAAAAACGAGCTTGATAAAACGTCACAGCCTACTTGGCGAATTAGAGGAGATCGCTAACTGCTTGTGAGCTCTTATTGGCTTCGTCCGTAGTGACGTCAGTGTCAGTGTCAACTTAACTTGCTGTCTAGTATAGTTGTCGAAAAAGTAAACACTACAGGATTAAAGTTGTATAGCAACCTTATTTTCATCGTTTCATTTTTCCTTTATCTAACGCACCTTCACGAAAGCGGACTCTTCTGAAACGTATGGCGTGGTCAAATGCCATCTCCTGTTAAAAATTCATTTTTTTCCTACGGAATCAAGAGTTTATCTCTAAGTTTACTTGTAAAACTAATTGGGGAACAATAAAATTTTTGGAATTACTTTGAACAAATTTAAACCTATTTTTAAATTTTTATAAATATTCGTTCCTTTACCATTCTAAAAAAATCTTTCCTTTTACAGAAATCGAATTTTGGCGCATTACAAGAAGTAAGTATCAAATCTATTAATCTATATTCTTTGCTTTTATCAATTTTTCATTCACACCTTGGAACAGAACTAACTGGAAAATAAAATGTAAAGCTAGAATGCAAAACATGAAAACTTTTGAGCAGACAAAGTTTTTTTTTTTTTTTTTTTTGTGTCTCATCATTTGCTTCCAAATTCTATCAGTAATATCTTGCCCGGGTCAAAATTCTAAACTAAATGACTATATTTACATATAAGTTTGCGTGGTTCTTGTTATTTTCCGATATAATTTGCCTTGAGTTTATAACTTTTGTCCCACTCCCTGGAAAAATTCGAAATGACTGGCCTGCACCCTGATCTAACTCCTGTTTGTGTTGGATAGCTCTTTTTGATTTCTAGACATAAAACAAAAATTTGAAATCGAAGAACATGCAATGGTATATTTTGGGAAAAACTAAAATGAAATATGCCTCAAAATATTTATTTTGTTTTCTAGGCAGGAAGACAAAGAATATTGGCTGTGAGTATCAAAAAACAAATTTATTTATCTTAGATTTTTATAAAACATTTATAATCTAATACATTTGGTTCTCTGTTTAAAGACGCTCTATTTAATGACTTTCTCTATTTAAAGACGGCTTTCCACGGTCCTTGACCACTCATTGTAGTTTTAGAAAAATTCTGTTCAAGAATGCGTTCTAGTTAAGAAGGATTTTTTATGGTGCCTTGAAAGTCGTTATATAAAGAACCAACTGTATTTGAATTGCTGCAGTGATTTTTTAATTATTTCTTTTTCTGCCACTCAATCATCATTGCGTGTGAAGGAATTAATTCCGATTTCTTTTTCTTAGCAAGATTGCACTGGATTTAAAATCTGGAATAAAGAGTAAGTATGAACTAATGCAACTACATACTTTATCTTTTTTAAAAGCTTTAAAGGCCCACATGACATGATTTAAGGGCTATTTGTAAACAGCATTGTAAGAATATATGTAAAGTATTACCATTTAGTTCATAGCTGAATGTGAAATATTGAGCTCACTCGTTATACGCCAAGAGACAGAAGAAAAAAATTCCAATTTTACTAGAAAATAATTCGAATTATGAGGAAAAGTCTGATATAATTGCCTTAAATCTTCCATTTGGGGAGAAAACATCATTTAGTGATGCGCATCAATAGGCGAAATCGAAAATACGAATTAGCATAATTTGCGTTATTGTTCTTAAAGTGATTTTGCTATTGTTTTTGTACACCGTGCTCTTATCAACGCCTCCTACTGTCTGTTTGCGTATTGTGCGCCTGGCAGCCACGATCGCTTCCATTTGAAAAAGGGGAGATAGGGTTAAGATGCGCACTTCCCGATGCCTTCACTTTTTGTTCGCTTGCTACTTCCTCGTTGCATTTCCCCCCTATTTCGATAAAGTCAGAGGCGCGTGCGCAGATTCGACGGAGGTCTCGCGAAAAAATGCTAGACAGTAATTACTAAATACCTGCTGCTTTGTTGTTTTTAGCACAGAACAAAATTTCGTCCTTGGCTCACAAAGCACTACCATCTACCGGAGTTCTTCGAGAAAGATAAATTAACGATTGGTTAATTTATCTTATTTAAGGCTACAGTGGACAAATAAAATTGATTTTTTTCAATAATTGACTTATACGTCTAAAACTTTGTGTGCTTGTATTATTGTATATTTACTACATCAAAAAGCATAAAAAACACAAATTAGTGCAAAAACAATGAATACTTTTTTTTTCAAATTTCAAATTTAAGTATTTTTTTAACAAAATTTCAAAATGTTCCAGGCGTCGTAATTTTTTTTCAAACTTTGAATTTCCACTTAATTTTCAATCATTAGGCATGATGGCACAAAACAATGCATTAAAAACAATGTTTTATGAAATAGTTTATAAAAGATGGCTGAAAATAAAAGTTTTCATTTTCAGCCATCTTTTATAAACTACCACATAAAACATTGTTTTTAATGCATTGTTTTGTGCCATCATGCCTAATGATTGGAAATTAAGTGGAAATTCAAAGTTCGAAAAAAAATTGCGACGCCTGGAACATTTTGAAATTTTGTTAAAAAAATACTTAAATTTGAAATTTGAAAAAAAAGTATTCATTGTTTTTGCACTAATTTGTGTTTTTTACGCTTTTAGATGTAGTAAATATACAATAATACAAGCACACAAAGTTTTAGACTTATAAATCAATAATTGAAAAAATCCAATTTTATTTGTCCACTGTAGCCTTAAATTCAAAAATCAACCAATCAAACAATTTAATTCGAATATTGTTTGGATTTACCCCTTAACGGGAATTAGTTGTATCATCTATACTACACTGCAATGTTTCTTGACAATAACATCGTGACGTCAGCGTGACGTTTGCCTTTGAAAAACGAGCTAGATAAAACGTCACAGCCTACTTAGCGAATTCGAGGAGATTGCTGACTGCTTGTGAGCTCTTATTTCTCCGCCCGTAATGACATTCAGTGTCAAGTTAAGTTGCTGTCTAGTGTAACAACGTATTTAGGAGGCGTTGTTTTTTATAGTTATTTAAGAATCGGCTAGACCTGCTAAAATTTAAAAATTTGCACGCATAATACAGCCATTCAGTGTTTTATTGCCAGTTTTTTTTAATCAACTCATGCATATTGTATGCCAATTCCTGATGAATAAACTATAACAAAATGAACGTCATGCATATTTATATTTAATGCAATTTGGGTGATTCCTAAATTTTAAAAGAATGTTTTTCCTGAAAGCGCATTCTTCAAAACATAGGATTTAACCATTTTTCAAATAATTTGATAAAGTGATACATTTTTTAGAAATTATCTTAATCGGTGAGCTGATTCAATTTCAATTTTTACCTTTCTGAATATGACGCCTCAGTTGTCGACATTGGCGAGTCTTTGAAATGTCTCTGGCGCCGTCTTTTTTTTTCAGTTTTAATGTTGACGACGCAAAAAGTGCCTTAAAAAAATCTCAAGAAAAGGGGGGCAGAGAAGGAAAGCATTTTTTTTTTTAAATGTATATTTTTTCTATTTCTGTACCTCGGAAGCACCATTTTTGCAACTTTTCAAGAGAGGCTGAAGACGATGGGACTCGAGCTCTTTTAATACATCTAAATAATTTTGAAGGAATTCCTTTTGTAGAATAACGTCCTCATGGGCCGATGCAGAATAAGATTCCACAAACAATGCAGCAATAAAGTAAAAATCGCCATTTTTAGAAATACGTCATTCTGGTTCGGAGGTGCAGATTTGTGACGACCAAAGGTTCTAAGAAACAAGCCCCTCTTTAAATCTACGTTAGACCTAGAAAAAATATTTGTTACATGTTTAGTACGAATTAAAAACCTGGTAAATTTAGTACCTTTTTAATTAATATTTTTCTTAATTTTAAAGTAATTTACATCGTTTGTTTTGTTGAGGAATTTTTGCAAAATTCTGAGTTAACTTTTACTGCACTTCCGGGCAAATAACTCAAAAAAAAAAAAAAAAAAGTCTTACCAACTAACACATGTGTCCACAATTTTTGATAAAATATTTATGAAAATTGTTCATTAAATTATTTTTGTTGTATTTATGTATTTTTAGGTGTTCAACAATCGAGATTGATGTTCTGTTCGACAAATTTCAGATTACTAACCTCACATACAACCCGAAATTTGAGGTAATACTGTTTTTTAAAGTCGAGAACATTTATTTGATTGGTGCATGTGCCAGAAGGCTACAGATTAAACTGATTTAACACTCCAAAAAATAACCTGTTGTTTTTATAGTATAATACTGACAGCAGAGGTTCCAGTTTAAAACTGTAAAATGCACAGTAATAAACTGTTATAAATTTGCAATTTTACAATTAACTAGTGTAAAAGTTGCAATTTTACAGTTAATTAGTGTAAAATTGGCAATTTTACAGTTTATTAGTGTAAAATTGGCAAATTTACAATTTATTACTGTAAAAATAGCAAATTGTACAGTTTGTTACTATAAAATGTACTGCATTATACTGTTAAAACAACATCTATCTTTTACAGTGTACGTGATTTGGAAATCATGTAACATTGAGGAGAGTAGTCAAGAGCAAAGGGACAAAACTGCATTTATGCCGAAATAAAATGTGGAAAATATTTTCCTGCCTGTCCTGCAGAGGTGCGACATTGATGTCGATGTTTCGAAAACATCGATGCTTTTGTCAAAACGTTGATGCTGTTACTGTCCGTCCGTGAAAGCCGCGCCTAGCACTCGCGAACCATTCCACTTTAAAAGAGGGGTGATGGGTTGTGAGTGGGAAACTTTCCGAAGTTTTCAATTTAAAACTTGCATTTTGACCATCCTTTTGACATTCAACTAAACTATGTGTTTGAAATTGGCATCGTTCTACGTTGTTTGATACGGCTCAAAATGCTTTTTATTATTCTTCCTTTTCTTGTTATCTTACCTATCACCACAATTTTGGTAAGATCAGAGATCTGACGCATGCGTAAATACGCGGAAGGTTTTACCTAAGAAAATCAGACAGTACCATCGATATTTACGGTCTATGTTTTTCCAACATCGATGTTTTGAGTTCGATGTTTTTTTATAGTATAGGGGGTTCGTTAAAATGTGTGACAGTTATATTTGCTCAAAACCGATATCGTTAATCAGTAGTTACAATATTTATTTCATTGGATAAAGTTTTTTTTTATAACTGTCGATGTTTCTTAAACGTTGGTGATTTGACTTCACAGGGTTTCTGTTTTTTTTTTTAGTAAGAAAAGTTCCTAAAAATAAGCCGAAAAATACTACATTGGCAATAGGTAGTTACTGATTAGAAACAGTTTTAAAAAAAAATACATGAATGTTTTATTATGGATATTTTTTAAACGTCGATGTTTTGCGCTTGATGGTTTTTTCGATGATGATTTTATACATCAAAGAAAAAAGGTTTCGTAAAAATACGCTGTAAAAAGGTACATTGTTATACAGTAATTGCAGTATATGTCTCATCAGGAAAGAGTTTTCTATAACAACCATCGATGTCTTATGGCAACGCCTCCAAACTACTAAATGCCTACTGATTTCTGGTTTTTAGCACAGAGTAAAATTTCTCCCT
The DNA here is from genome assembly GCA_038373865.1 of Uloborus plumipes. Lineage (NCBI taxonomy): Eukaryota > Metazoa > Arthropoda > Arachnida > Araneae > Uloboridae > Uloborus > Uloborus plumipes. Next base: position 19,987 of record JAXGGA010019145.1, read on the forward strand.
TGGTTCAAGATGGGCTACCATCTATCGGAGTTCTTCAAAACAGAGAAATTGACGATTGGTTGTTTTCTAAATTTAAACTTAAAAATTAACCAATCAAAAATTTAATTCTAATATTTCTTGGATTTACCACCATGACAACGGCATCATCGGATTGCCGCAAGATGGCGCTCAAAGTGAAACAACAGTCTCCCGCACTGAGGCAAAAGCATTTAGTATTTAGGAAGCGTTGCTTATGGTCGATGTTTTTTCGGGAGACAAAGGAAAATCACTCTGTAGGTGTGCGATGTAACGAAGGGCTACTGTACATTCAAATTTGTACTTAGTATATCAAAAAAAAAAAAAAAATGATGTTTGGAACCATCGATGTTTGAAAACATCTATGTTTTTTGGTCGATGCATCAACACCATCGATGTTTTAATTTCTAACATCGATGTTTTGACATTGATGTCGTACCCGTACTGTCTAGTACAGTGTACAGTTGTACAGTGGTTCCCTACCTGGGGCGATCGCCCCCAAAGGGGCGATTTGGCTCCTCAAAAGGACGGTAAATTCTTAAGGGGTGATAATGGGGCGATGGGTCTTTAGAAGAGAAAATAGTAGCAATAAAAAGGTAGCGAAGAACGAAAC
>JAXGGA010019146.1:0-20613 GCA_038373865.1 Uloborus plumipes
GTAAAAGATACGCTTTTGAACTATATTTCATAATACTCGAACTGATTTCTCTCTGATTTTCAAAATTATTGAATATCCGCTGTCTCTCTAAGTATACATGAACTTATAATACGAGGTTTTTTTTTTTCAACCTCCGTTTTGCTATAAAAAATAAACGAATTCAAATAAAAAAAAATATTTTTTTTATCAAAAGTAAGGTACAACCCTCTACAATTCTCTACATAATCACCTTGACGATTTAAGCATTTGTTATATCCGTGAACAAGCTTTATAATAGCCTCCCCGTAAGATGTTGCCGCCAATGATTGGAAGTGAGTTGTGACGGTGTCTTTGGGTTCCATGCCACTTTAGAAGCACGATGCCTTTCCATACCCCTGCAAGGGTCTCCCCAAGCAGGGTTGACGGTCATTGCCATGCCCCCAAGTAGGGGGTATGGCAATGCCCGTCAACATAGCGCTCGTGTAACCCAACGGTTCATCCAGCAATTTCAATGGGACATTTTTGAACACCCACCATTAAGTTCCGACCGAGCACCAAGTGACCTTCATGTGTTCCCTGAACTGAAGCAGGGACTCGGAGACCCCTGCTTGGGGTCTGGAAAGGCATCGTACTTCCAAAGTGGTGTGTGGAACCCAAAAACACCGTCACAACTCACTTCCAATCATTGGCGGCTACATCCTACGAGGAGGCTATTATAAAGCTCGTTTACAGATATAAAAAATGCTTCAATCGTCAAGGTGATAATGTAGAGAATTGTAGAGGATCGTACCTTACTTTTGATAATAAAATGTTTTTTTATTTGAATTCGTTATTTTTTTTAGCAGAACGGGGGTTGAAAGAAAAAACAACCCTCGTACTTCGGTAGTACTCCTCGGCGTACTTCCTATGAATGGGGGCAAACCTCTCCAACTTGACACACATTTGCAAGAGCCTCGATGAGTCGACCCTAGCAGCATCATCTCATCGGCCGATGATCGGCCATTCATCGAAACCCGATGAAATTCTCATCGGCCGATGATCCAATATGTCTCATCGGCCAAGCAGAATCCGAGCAGCAAAATCCGATGAGAAAACGATGAGATTTGGAGCAATTTATGAGCAGAACAGTCCCGTGCCGAGGAATTTCATCGGGAAACTTGATCGGAAGTATATCGTTTTCCGATGGAATATAGCTCGGCTTATTTTCATCGGGAAAGTTGATCGGAAGGATGTCGCTTTCCGATGAAAAGTAGCTCATCGAAAACCGTGCTCGGATACTGATCGGAACGATGTCATCGTGCGTTACAGGATCAGTTTACGAGGAGTTTGTTGATCGGCCGAGCAAAATCCGATGAGTTGATGCTACTTGTGGACATTCACTTACTCTTTCAGTTCACTTTTTGCCACCGATATTTTTTGACGTCCACTTTTTCTGAGGATTCTGCTGTTTCTATGACAGTCAACTTATTGTTTTCCGGATAGAGCTGTTTTTGGAAATTTTTACCGCTATCCAGGGAAGCTGCTTTTACAGTATAATACGGCTAATTTACCCCATTAATGCCTGACATTTTTTTTCCCAAAGATATTTTGTATACTGGTTACAAACAGTGTTTAATGGACAGGAAAAATTTTTTAAACAATGTTATGTAAAAAATAATTTTTTTATTAAGAAAAGAAAAATTGTCGCTCAAAAGTTATGATAGACCCCAGAGGGTACATACTTTGTTTACTAAATTTTTTTTCTGCCTATGATATAATATTTAAAAAGACATTTTATACGAAGAAACACAATCAGCAATTAACATAAACTGGGAAGCTGGGAATAACTTTGAAAACTTAGCTTTTTTTCTTGAGATTGAGAACGATGTCATTTTTGATAAAGATCACATTAAAACTGCTACAGAACGCACTTTACAATGTTTATGTGCTGCAATCTGTTAATAACGAAATGAAAAAATACCAAGGTACTCATTGAACACTATTATGCGGTTGAAATGTTCATTTGGGGGAAATTCAGACTCCTTTTTGGACCGTCCCTAAAAAGGGACGCTAGGCATTAATGGGTTAAAGTAATAAACTGTAAAAATTGCTAATTTTAGCTTATTACTGTGCATTTTACAGTTTTAAACTGGAACTTCTGTTGACACTGTTGTACTGTCGTTTTTACAGTATAATACAGCTAAATTTTACGCAAATTAACTGTAAAATTGCTAATTTTACAGTAAAAACTGTAAAAAAACGGAAAAATCCTTTACTGGAGTTATTTTTTATAACGTGGATGGTAAGCACTAGCACATAAGCTTTACAGAAAACGCTACAACTGTTGAAATTATCAAACTTCGGAAAGTCGACACCCGTTTATCTCGACATGTCGTCCCTCGGGGTGTCGAGTTACCGAGGTCGCACTGCACTTGAATTTAAGAAACGGTGCATACCTCTGCTCCCCTCGCAGGTGGGTTTCCCGGCAGACCAGTACCCCCCCCCCCCGCCCCGCACGGGATCTCCCCCGCCCCCCTCAGCGAGTACCCCTCGTCGCACGAGTATCGGATCCGGGTACTCCGGAAGTACTCCTCGGCGCTCTCCAGGGAGGAGGGACTGCGCCGCTCGAGCAGGATCGGGATGATTTGGACTTGACCGTTGGCGAGTTTTCCTGGGTTCCTACAGTGCGTTTTTTCCGCCAAAGTTGGAGTTACTGAAAAGATTAAAAACTGTAATGGGGGAGTTTCCGAAATTTCAAAAGTATTTTTTTCTGAAAGAGCATGCTTCAAAACATAGGAATTAACCATTTTTTAATTTTTTTACACAGTTATATATTTTATATGAATTATTTTAACCGGTGCGCAGATGCTATTCCGAAAAAAAAAGCATCTGCGCATAACGTCGGTGGTGCACGTATGCGCGAAATCTAATTGGTTGCAGTGATAGGACGGAGGTCGTGACGTCACCGATTCCTGCGATTGGACAACTCAAGTCAAGCAAAATGGTGTTATTATTGGAAAGAGAGCTGTTTAGGTGCACCACTGACGTCACAAAAACCACGCCCCGTTTTCAAGGTAGGGTATTTAAAAAAAATTAATAAAAAAACAACTGTTGGGAAAATTAAAGTATTTTCCGTGCCCATGTTATTTTTTTATACCATTCTATCAATTTCAGTAACAAAAAGTAGTACTTTTGACTGAAGGAAACTCCCCTATTGAACATTTGTGTTTGACCCGAGAGCTTTGTAAAACATGCTTCTGGACGCATGCATTGTTTGCCCTCGTGACCCTCTTATCGAAATGGGAGGTCTTAAAGTTGGCCATAACTGTTAACGAAAGTCACCAACTCGAGCGAGTTTTAGTGAGTAATGGTAATCAACGTTTAGACGATTTTCAGATGGATGTCCTGCATATGCGCGGTAGTGATCCATTTCTCGCCAAATCTATACATTTCTTAAGCTTTCTTCTTCTTTTTCTTAAACTTTCGTCAGTCTTTAATAGTCCGTGGGACAGTAAGCCATATCGTTTAGTTTGGAAGAAATAATTTTGGCACACGAGAAAACAACGGAAGTGTACGAAAAAAATGTTTAGTGTGAAGAATATTAAAAGTTCTGGAATAAAACGCTGATCTCAAGTACAAAAAAGTGCATTAAATAACGAACTATTTCACAAACGCGTAGGTAATATTACACCGAATTTTCTTCCGATGAGCCAATAGGAAGCGCCGAAAACGTAAACAAACTTTCGATCGTAATACGCAGTGTTTATTTTATGTAGCTTATCTTAAGTGCAAGAGCAAAGCGTTGTGTATTAACTGTTTTGGTTTGTCAGATAACGAAATATTTGTTTTATTCTTCGAACTTTGTTACTAAAACGAATTTTTGTTCTAATAGAATGTCAAATTTAATAATAATTTGGCATCACAGCGTCGTTTTCTAACGTTTGGCAACAAATCTTTTACACCGTTATGTCTGAGTCATGTGCACTGCGTCGTTTGTGTTTTTTCGTTTTGTTTTTAAAATGCTATCGTGTTTTTCAACATACATCATTGGAGTTCTTCATGGATCAAGATTCATTCTTATCACATTATTTTCTAAATATTCTCAAAAATGTGTTGAACTGTGCTGCGGAACTTACATCGCAGAAAGCAGAAGTATCAACTCCGTCACAGAACATCACAGTAATCACGGCATTTAAAACCGATTTGAATCAACTCAAGATATTTTCTGGAAACACAATCCTCTTTTGTTCTTCTAAATGTCTTGAAAAATGAGTACGTGCTACAGGTTTCATTATTTTCGAATTTAATTTCGTTCACACAGGTTAGTATTCACTTACTTTTCAAACGATTTACTGCAAAAAGACCCCCGAGTAGAACTGAGTATAAACGGGGGCTAAGCACATTACAATTAAAGCCAAAACTTTTCCCAAATATCGAAGAACCTGCTTCGAATAAATTTCCGAAATGATAACTAATATTTGAGAGCAAGCAGCTGCCATAGAGCAGAGGAATTGACTTGATTTTTCCCTCAAGGACTCAACATCCTATTTTGTGTTCATCGAGAAACCGTAACAAATGTATTTATCCTGTAGAAGATTTACAATGAACATAAATTTACTTCTTTTAATATTTCAGTTTTTAATATTCAGTGTTAATAAAAACCTTTTCTATAGAATCTTATCATAAAACCTTACAGGAATAAAACTAAGCATACATTTATTGAGAAATTGTTGTTTTTCAAACTGTAATAATGATTTTGTTTTCAACATCTTTTTTTAATAAGGTGGTATTTAGTTGTACTTTATAAACACAGTTTTTCACATTTTCTGCCTTACAAACTGAATAGAAAATCAATGATCCATATTTCTGATATACAAGACGAGTTATCCAAAAAAAAAGAAAGAAAAGTTGCACCAACCCTGGGTTTATTGAAGCTATAGAAAAAGTTTTCTGCGAAACTTTGTTCCATAATGAAGGAGCAACTGGTCAAATTTTTATTTCCGCGCGGTTTTTGTGATGCAAACTATTAGAGTTAGTTTTTCTGAAAGGTATTTGCACCAGGAGCACGAATTTGGATGTTGTCACCCCCAAAAATAGTGCAGGGGGCTACTAAAGTTACAACAAATGGCTTCGCTAAAATTCCCATATCTTCATTATTTCTTGATTTATAACCGGTTTTCAAACCTTAAAATGCTTAATTCCACCTTATAAAAATTTGAGGCATAAAAGTCTCAATTCAAATTGTTGACACGTGTTTCTAAGCTATCAAGAGCTCTTTTTCAATGTGAAAGATGAGAGTTTATGAACGTAAAGTCTGCCGGCTAAGGATGTTTTTTTCGTTGAATAGGGGCTCCTTGTAATTAATTCCGTCATTTGGCCAATCGGGGGGGGGGTCCCCCCTCCCAAGTTTGGAAACAAAATGTGAATGCAAATTTGTGTGTGTATTTACCTTTTTCACAATATGTATTGAATTTGCCCTTTTGCCTTGAACCATCGTTTAGAGGGGGTTAAACAGCCCCCGGTCCACCCCATTTCTTTGAAAAATTTTGTTGTCTTTTGTCGCTCCCACTTATTTGTAAAAAACATTTTTACGTATAAGTGTGTTCTTTCTTGTTTTCCTATCAAATTTACTTTGAGTATACAACATTTTATCCCTTCTCTATACTTTTTTGAATAGGGGCGTGCACAAGGGAGGTGAATACACCTGTTAGTCTAGAAAAAAGCTTTTTATGTTCGAGCTTTAAATTTTTCTGTCATTTTGTAAAAAAAAAAATCGATTGGGAATATACACTCTGATGTTAATAAAGCAAGCCTAAAATTGAAAATCGTTAAATAAGGAGGGAAGTATGTGCAGGGGGTAAAAAATATGGTGGAGGGGGGGGCAGCAATTTTTGGCCAGACCAAAATTTCTGTACACACTCCTGCATCTCCTGAAAAGAATTTGGAAAAAAGGGCCTGTCCATCCCCCCCCCCCCTTCGGTGGAAAAAAATTGAAATGACAGGCCTGGTTGTAACTAGTGGCGTAAAGAATGAAGGAGTCTTTACAGACTGGAAAAAAAATTTATAATTAATTCTTGCGAGGGCTAAATGTACCAAAATATATTGATTTTTATACATCTCCCCTCCCCTAAATTATAGGCTTGGGCAAAAAGTACAAACTAAATACATAATATAGGTAAAAGGATAATTACGTTCAGAAAATGTGCATTCACATTTTGTTTCAAAACTTGGTGGGGGGGGGGGGGGTAGGACCCACATGATCGTCCAAATGACAGGCTTGATTACATGTAGCCCTTATTCAATGAAAAAAGCATCCAGAGTCGGATGACTTTTCATTCATGAACTCTCCTCTTTTACATTGAGAAAAGACTTCTTAATAGCTTCGAAACACGTGTCAACAATTTGAATAGAGTCGTTTATGCTTCAAAATGTTGTTATCCGTTGTATTTAATCATTTTAAGCCTTGAGGACCGATTTCAAATCAAGACATAATGAAGATATGGGTATTTTAGTGAATCCATTTTTTGTAACTTAAGCCGCCCCCCTGCACTATTTTGGGGGGTGGTTACATCCGAATTCATACTCCTGGTGGCAATACCTTTCAGAAAAACTAACTCCCATAATTATATTACAAAATTCTCACGGAGAACCAGTTGCTCCCAGACTACCAGCTGAAGTTTTACAGCCGTTCAAGAAAACCACGCGTGAGCACGGCTCGGCACGGCGTCGAAAGAAATGTCGCCAAGCCGAAAGGTAGCCAACCTACAGAAAAAACTGAAACCGTTCCGTAATATATTTTTCGGAGCTGCAGTTCAATTTATTCTAGTATTCAGCGTAAAATAAAATTGTCGACCATGTTTCGTCCGTTATTGTACGAAATTCACCCTCTAAATTACCGTCCATAATGAATTTTACAACTCATCAAACCCGTATTTACCGCAGCAACACCATTGCTTTTACGTCGTGGAAAATCGAGTAGACGAGATTAAAGCGGAGCTCATGTTTACATTTTCCTTGTCTATGATTGGTTCCGAGTTGCTGGACGATGCAACGATAAAAGAAGCATGTTCCTTCGCAAAGATGATACAGTTCCTCATTTAATTTCAATTTTCGAACTTAACTGCAGCAGTTAGTTCCAGAACTTTTTTTCTCGTAATTACTAAGCATAATTTTACGAAAAAGTGGTATTTTCTTTCGTGCCAGAATTTTTACTGCGAAACTTGATTTCTAGCAACAATTCTAGAGCTGAACCACGGACTAATAGGGGGAAAATCAATAAGGAAGTAGTAAGCGAACAACAACTGAAGGCATCGGGAACTGCGCATCCTAAACCTATCTCCCCCTTTTCAGATGGAAGCGTCCGTGGCTACCAGGCGCACAAAACGCAAACAGACAGTACTGTTGAATATTAATTGATAGTACTTAAAACACTTAAACTTCTTGGGATTCTCAAGAACTAATCCTAAAATTAAAGACTTGGTAAAAAAGATAGACTTATAAACCACATTAAGTATAATTCAACTTCGCAGAGATGGCCTATGACTCCTCCTTTTTTCAGGATTGTCCATTTTTAGGAAGGGGTGATACGCAGATGAAAATTGAGGAATGGGATTCACAATTGCGGCATTGGTTATAAAGCTTGAATACGTCACCTTGCTTACCTTTAATTGGTCTCCCAATTTGAGAAATTAGCCAAAGAGGAAAATATTTTAATTTTTGCACAATCGAGAAAGATTTCTCATTGGATACAAGAAAGTAGGTGGGTCTTGGTTTTATATATTTCCGCAGCCATTGGCCATTGACTGCAACGCCTCCAACTGTTCATTTAAATTTAAAAACAAAATGGTAACATAAGGGTTGCAATAAAGGAAGCAAAGACTTCCTCGCCAAATGCAGTTGTGGCTGCATTAAATAGTGTAAGTAAGTGCAATAAATGTTACAGACGATAAATTTCAAATGGTTTGCTATAAAGCTCGAAGAATTATTTAATATTTCATAAAATTTATCACTTCGCCAAAATGTCGCTAAACTTGCAAATATGGCACACTGGAGTTTCTTCCTTCTCTACCTATTTTAAGGAATGGACTCGTTTTCTCATTTGATTGACACCGGCCATCTCGTCGCGGTTGAATAATACAGACTGTTACATTTTAGAACAGAATGTTTGATGTTATTTGTTTCTATTTTAAGCATAAGCCAACTGACAGAACTTATAAAAGTGTTAACTAACGATAACTCTTAAGTTCGATCTTGTTTCATCTTTGTTATCATTTAGATTTAAATTACTCAGATTTATGAGAAAAAAATATTTCATTTGAGTCAGAATTACATAGTCAGCCAACAAAAAATCTATTTTTAACTTTTTAAAAATTTCAGTTTGTTGGGAAAATACAACGTGGCACGCTGAGTTTTTTCTCTCCAGATAGTGGCACTCTCCTTAAAAAGGTTGGCCACCCCTGCTGTATACTAACAATATACAGGGTGTTCCAAGTTAAACTTCATGACCTCTATTTCCTCAACCGTTCGTCCTAGATGTATACTTCCATTTGCAAAATTGCTGGAAATGAGGAGGAAAGTTAAGATATGGAAAGTTTGAAGCGAAAAAAATAATTGGTTAAGAAAAAAAAATAACTTTTTATAGGAGCTCCGGGCCGCCTAACTTATATTTAAGGAAAGAATCTCCATCGAAAAATAATACTATTACAAAAAAAATAACATTTGTGCGATCAAAACCCATGGAAAAATGAAACACGAAACTTGATGACTTATACCACTTTACACTAGCGTTATTTTAAGTGATTTTGAGGGCCGTATACACGCGAAATTCGCACCATTCAGAGTTCTTTAATAACAAAATATTCTTGATTTTCCTAAAACATATATAACTGCAAAAGTTATTTAACATGGGAATTAAAATACGAAAAAAATTGAATAAGAAAGAATGAAAATGTCTTGCTGAATTCGCGAATATGTAAATTTACCGACTGTATAGTAGGGTGAGTCGAAAAAATCGATTTTTTTATTTCGAAATCGCATTACCTCTCAAAAGTTGTGGTTTAGTATCCACAACTTGGGAAAAATAAGAAAAAAATTCTAAGTTAACGTCTTCGGTTCGCGCATGAGGCTCAAAGTTGGAAAAAATATGTTAAAAATAGAAATTTTCAAAAAGAAAAAAGAAAAAAAAAACTAACTTTTTATAATGCAAATACCATAAGCTGTAAATATTTTGTGCATTTTTAATCTAAAAAAATATTTTATAGCTTTTACATACGATCTTTAGTTTGCACATCAGCCTTAAATTGGGCTAAAATCGCCTACAATGTCAAATTTCGAAAATATCGATTTTTTTTATTTCGAAATCGCATTACCTCTCAAAAGTTATGGTTTGGTATCCAAAATTTGGGAAAAATAAATAAAAAATCTAATGCCCGAATGCAAGTGTAACGCTCGCAGCTCACTCGCTCGTAACTGACGTCATCTGCGATTTGTTCAATGCAAGTGTAACAAAATTCAGCATGCGGCGCAGCAAATTGCAACTCAACGTTGCGGCGGCTAAAATCTCCCCGTAGAACACTTTGCGAGCGACATTGTCAACAACAATGGCGGAAGTGTTGCTTGTTCGAAGCCGAAGGCGAATTGCTCGATTGCTAAGATATTGAAGTTTAAACTTCATGAGCAATCTGTTTCAAACGCGAAATGTTGATTGCATTGAAAAATTTCGTCTATCAAAGGGCCACAACCCGAGCCCTGATCCGTAGAGTGAGATGTACTGTTTTGTTTTAAAAAGTTAAAATTCGTGTCTCCTCGCCGAAGCGGATGCTTTCTTGCTCGCTGTTGATTTCTTTCTCCTCAAATATCATGCCGAGAAATTCGTTGAAGGGTAGAAGGACGACTACAGATACTTTTATGCTTGTCATGCACAGATACAAGTTCGACTGTTCGGATGTGTTTAACCAAGGCTTCACTAGATAGCGTTTTATACAGGCTGTATCATTACTCAAAACATCAATGATAAAGATTTGCCCGCTAGAGAGAGCTGAACAAGAACCACCCAAATGTTTGTTTACATTTATTAGCATGTTGTTGCTGCTGTAAAGAGTGATGTTTATCCTATCTTTAAGAGTTAAAAAATATTGATATAGTTTACTGAAGTGGAGTACAGAGTAAATTGATGCTGAAGGCCTTATTAGTACTGCTTTTTAGGGGAAATAAATTCCCTTTTCAGGTAAAGTTGGTCGCAACTCATGATTCAGTCATACGACATTCATTCATTGTTTACTTTCTTTGAATTAGCAACATATAGCAATGGCGTTCAACGAATTCGACTTTGGTGACGATGACGATACCTCCGACAATGACTCTAGTAAAGACGATCCCCCCCAGCATCCAAAGCAAGGCGAGACGGTAAATAATCTAAACGCTCCAGCCATGATAAATTCTTCCCCGCCAGATGAGATAGAAAATACTCCAAATGTTCCAGTCCAGAACAAATTTGCTGCACTTCAGGTCAAAAGTATTGAGATGACCGACAAATCCGCTGATGACTCAACCACCGTCCAGGAAAATGAAAAGCCAGCCAGCTTCGCAATGAAAAGACCTCCCCCCTCCTCTGACGGTTGCCGACGTTCCTGACCCCCAACTACTGCTAAAGGAAGCCTCCAGCATTAGTGCAGGAAAAATAGAAGGAAAGATGTCAGGACAAGATTTGCTGATCTTTGCCGAACTTGAAGAAGATGCAGAACAGCTCGACCCCCAGACCATCACCGATTGTGGATTTTGGTGGTGTTCGACAATGGCTGATGTGCCAGGAGCTTCAGCGAACCAGATTCTTTCGGTTTGGCGGTTATGCGCCTGTTCGACAGTGAACAGCTTCTCATCTGTGAAGAGGATGCGCTTTCACCACTCACCTGCGGCCCGCCGTTTGAGCTGGCGACATATATGAAGTTTCACGCGCTTGTTCTCTTCAGGGAGAAGTTGCACATTTTGTAGCTTGTACGGCTTCAGTTTGAGTTCTTGTTTAGCTATTTGCCGAACTGATCGAACTGTTGCCGAACTGATCGGTCGCTGATTCGATCTAACGAGCAATTTTTTGAATAGAGACCCTCGAATTTCGCCGCACTCGCTTCTTGATGAGCCCACTGTTGGAAAATGTCTTCAAGGTCCGTTTTTTTCCGCTACCTGAAAGGCGTAAGTCATGACCAAGCTCTTTGTACCAGCTAATTGCATCGGAAACAGTCTGTCGAGGAATTTTGTGCAAACGAATTGACGTTTACCAGTTCAAAACAGTAAAAAAATAGCAACGCATCTTTTTGTCATTCTGCAAACCAAACAACAATGATAAGTACAAAATCGACACTGCACACCTCAATGCAGGAAAACACATAGAATCTTTTAAAGAAAGAGTTAGCTGTACACGGTAAAACATGTTGGTGTCAGGACGTAACAAACTTTGTCCGAGTTTTTTTGCCGCACCCCGTAAATTGAAATTACGTTTCAAATCACAACATTATGATAGAGCCAAATGACCTGGCACCAATATCAGATAGCAACTCTGACTCTTTTATCAGTATTTTAAACAGAGGTGGGTTGAAAAAACCATCAAGGCTTATTCTAAATGTGCTTATACACATGTATAGCATTGTCAAAGAAATTCTTACTCATAATTTTGAAGAAAAGTTTCAAAAGTGCAACATGCAACAGCATAAAGTTCTCGTTAATGTTTTTAAATTTTACTTGACTAATTCTGATCTGTTTTCTTTGCAAGAAAAATTTGATTTGTGCAGAACGGAGTTATTTGATTCAATTAACAAAATTATCTGCATTTTCAGCCACATTTGTTTGAAAAATTAAAAGTTTTAAATGACAAAAATATGGTAAATTTACAAGAGCGCAAGCTAAAAAAATTCAAATCAAAGTGGTAATGCTCGAGTTTATTGTAAGTAATTGCATATTTTAATATTTATTTCTTTTGATATATCTAATAGTCAAACTAAATTGTTGCATTTTGTTTTATGTTCATTACAAATTGATTTGTACTGTAGTACTGTCGGCCCGGCTCAATTGGGTAACGGATAAAAGAATACCCTGTTTATACGAAAACAATATCTCTGAACCGAATACTTCCTATGTCATGGACGCGATGTTAAAGATCCCCGTTTAATCGAATACCCCACCAAATCGAATATTTCTTGGAACCGACTGTATTCGTTAAAGCGGGGCTGACAGTATTTTAATTAGGAATGATATATCTGCCTTTGCCTAGTGTTTCTTATCCAATATGCATCTACACGCCTTTATTAGATGCAAAACACTAAAAATTATTGAATGAGTGAAGAACTGTACCGTCATGCATTTTGTCATTTAGCTGTGGTTGAAATATTTATGTACATAATGTGTAGTCAACTACCTGTGTCTAAAATCCGCACATGAATTGAGCTATACACAATAAAATTAAAATTTATTATTAAGTGTTAAGTAAGAATTAATGGAAATAGCATGGATGTTTCATTTAAAACAGAAAGAAAAAATTCTTATTGCTTTTATTTGCATAAATGTAGTTTAAATAATCTATCAATATTTTTTTAGTCATATGGCAGGCTTCCCACTTTTTATGTTAACTTTTTGGGGTGAATCTTTTATTAAACTATTATTTTATAAACCAAGTTCATCCATTCTCAATTTGTCTGATCATATGTAGATCATAGGTTTGAGAGCTATATGATTTCATAGCGACGACATAAAATAAAAACGAGTCGTTAGCAGAAACATCGAACAGAGAAACACTGTCCAAAAATTATAAAAATGCATGGACTAAATTGCAAAAAAAAAAAAAAAAAAATCTTGCTTGTTGAGTTAGGGCCGTGCTCCACATCTACGTAAAACGCGACCGAAACTGAAGGCAGAAACTAAAAATCTGGGTACTTTCAATAGGAATGCTATATAATCCAGTTCACGCTTCTGCTTTATTTTTCTACTTTACGTCAATGTGGAGCAGGGCCCTTACATATCTTTCTTTTCCACTTGCAAGTAATGAAAATAAGAGTTGTGTAAATAAATCAATGACCTGAAATCTGTAAAATTCTGAAATCTAAATTTCAGTCCAATGCCGAGCAGATTTGAGAGAGTTATTTATGTTTATGTTTATGCTTTTATTTAGTCTTTCTCATCCGAAAGGCAACAACATGCTTTTATTAGATGCAAAACACCTAAAATTATTGAATAAGTAGATAAATTTATTATTATTATGCTTTTTGTCATCTTGATGCAATAGAAATATGATAAAACTCACAAATAGGATTTGTGCTGAAACTTTAAATGATTGCTGTATTTTTGGGATATAGCTAAAATACAACTTAAAATATTATTAAATATTATACATTCTGCATATCTGAAAATTCACAATAGTCTGTTTTGTATAAAAGAATTGTTTCATTTTACTAACATTTTAAAGTTTTCCTTTATTGATTTCTGCAGAAATTCAAACACGTTTTGAATAAAATGCTTGACTAAATTACTGTTTGTGTTTATTCTGTTTCCATTCTGTGTATTTTTATAAATATTTAGAACATATACACAAATGTATATTATAAATACTATTTTTTGAGACATTAGATAAATATTATTGAACTGTTTTATTAACATCTAAAGTTTAAAGTTTTGTGGAGTTTTCCTATTTTAATGTTGAAACATCAAATTGAATTAATTTTGCTTTGCAAAAAAAAAAACTTTTTAACTATTTGTTTTGACAAAAATACTGTTTACTATTTTTTGTTCATTTACTGAATTATTTTTTATAATACACGATATATGCATATTTGCAGTTCAGTAACCAATTGTGAAACAAAGATATATTTGAAGGAATTTGATGAATAAGATATGGATATTATGTGTACAAACACAAATTTTTATTTATTTCTATCCCACATTATGAAAAACTTGTCTGTTTTCTTGAATTTTTTATTTTCCTGACATGGGGAAAAAAACTATTATTCACAGGCGTTTTTATTGGGAAATTACGCTTTATAATTTTCCTCCATTTAAAATGATTGCTTGGTGTAGCACTATTTCGCCGATTTGTTTATTTTCTCTTCTCGGACGGCGAGGTATCAGCCTTCGCTCTCATTGGCTGAGAGTTGTTTTCATCGGTTAGGACTTCCGAGCAGTCGAGAGCTGACGTCACGATTTGCAAATCTGCGATCTTGTTACACATGCATTAGGTACGAATCGCAGCTCACTCGCAACTCGCAAATATTTACGATTTGCAAGTTGTGATGGGTGTTTCACTTCGGTTCGCGTATGAGGCTCAAAGTTGGAAAATATATGCTAAAAATGGAAATTTTCAAAAAATAATTTGAAAAAAAAAAGTAATTTTTTTTTCTATCGAAACTGCTTTAAATTGTTAGTAGATAACATAAGTTGAACACAAAAAATTATATATAACTTTTAGAAGATACATTCTGTTTGTGCATAAGGCTCAAGATATGAAAAAAAAATGTCAAAAACTGAACCAGAACGCACTATGTCGGCGCTGTGCCGGTATATTTTTGTTCTACAGCCGACTTTTCTAGACATTACACATATTCTAGGAGACAGTTCAAAGTCCCTGCAGTCTGCACTCCCTTTGGTTATCACTTAGTTAGCTAGACCCGCCAAACAAACAGCATCTTTAATTAGCAGCTGAAAGTGAATCAAAAAGTGCACCTTTTTTTTGCTTTGGGTGAGTTTTTTTTGTAACTTTATAGTATATTTTTATGCTCAAGTTTTGTTATACTGTTCTCCGTTCTCCAAATAATAAATAATGGAACCCCCGAAAACTTCTAAACGTTTAATTATTTGTCCATTTTTTGGTGTACCGAAAGGGTTAAGTCAAAGTGTTTTAACCACATGTGCAGATGTTTTGTTAGCTTGCTTTGAAGAAAAATCGCAATCTGTAAAAGGCGAACCTTTTTCAAGGATTTCAGATTGCATAGCTCATAGAAGAAATTTACTGCAAAGCTTCTATACCAACGGTCAGTCATGTACGTATTGTGAAATTGATAAAGGATTACCATAATACTACGCTTTGAGAAAGTCATTTAGTCGTGATAAAGATAAATTGAACTTCAAGACAAAACTCAATCATTTTGTTAATCAAGCGAAGTCTAAACTTTTTGACGTTGCTTCTTTCAAGTGTGCAATGAATTTTTCGTGTTCTTGTGATAAAAAGCCAATCTCTTGTAGATGTACACTATACATCTGTACATTGGTATAGAACGCACATTGGTATTACCACTGTACATTGGTATAGAAGCTTTGCAGTAAATTTCTTCTATTTAAGCAGATATGCAATCTGAAATCCTTGAAAAAGGTTCGCCTTTTACAGATTGCGATTTTTCTTCAAAACAAGTTAACAACACATCTGCACATGTGGGTAAAACACTTTGATTTAACCATTTCGGTGCACCAAAAAACGGACAAACAATTAAACGTTTAGAAGTTTTCCTGGGTTCCATTATTTGTTAGTCGGAGAACGGAGAACAGTATAACAAAACTTGAGCATAAAAATATGCTATAAAGTTACAAAAAAACTCACCCAAAGCAAAACACGCTGTACTTTTTGATCCACTTTCATTTGCTAATTAAAGATACTGTTTGTTTGGCGGGTCTAACTGACTAAGTGACAACCAAAGGGAGTGCAGACTGCAGGGACTTCGAACTGTCTCCTAGAATATGTGTAATGCCTAGACAATTCGGCTGTAGAATAAAAATATACCGACACAGTGCCGACGTAGTGCGTTCTAGTTCAGTTTTTGACTTTTTTTTTTGTCATATTTTTAGCCTTATGCACAAACAGAATGTATCTTCTAAAAGTTATATGTATTTTTTCGGTTCAAATTATGTTATCTACTAACAATTTAAATCAGATTCGATAGAAAACAATTACTTTTTTTTTTCAAATTATTTTTTGAAAATTTCCATTTTTAGCATATATTTCCCAACTTTGAGCCTCATGCGCGAACCGAAGGAGTCAACTTAGATTTTTTTTTATTATTTTTCCCAAATTTTGGATACCAAACCACAATTTTTGAGAGGTAATGCGATTTCGAAATAAAAAAATTCGATATTTTCGAAATTTGACATTGTAGGCGATTTTAGCCCAATTTAAGACTGATGTGCAAATTACTGATTGTATGTAAAAGCTATAAAATATTTTTTTAGATTAAAAATGCACAAAATATTTACAGCTTATGGCAGTTGCATTATAAAAAGTTACATTTTTTTTTCTTTTTTCCTTTTGAAAATTTCCATTTTTGACATATTTTTTCCAACTTTGAGCCTCATGCGCGAACCGAAGACGTCAACTTAGAATTTTTTTCTTATTTTTCCCAAGTTGTGGATACTAAACCACAACTTTTGAGAGGTAATGCGATTTCGAAATAAAAAAATCGATTTTTTCGACTCACCCTACTGTATAGTGATTACTTGAAATAACGTGATCCCTTCACTGCAGAATAAAATCGGCTTAACTAGATGCAATTCGTTAAGGCTTGAAGTTACGATGTACACTACGGAACAGTATGTAGAAATGGTGTTGCTTTACGGACAATGTAATCGCAATGTATATTATTTCTTCGATTCTACACATTTCGTGTGTTTAATATCTTTAAATAAAATTGTATAATAATTTACCTTGTCTTGTTATGTTTTGTAGTCTTGTAGCATCTGTATTTATTTTTGAATACAATGAGAAGCGAATGTTTTCTGACATGGACAAACCAAATACGATCTAAAAGCTCGTTATTCCTCTGGCAGGGCGAAAATTTTCTTTTGTCAATTTGTTTACGGACCCTGCGTATTTAAAACTCGAATATCTCCGCGAATTTTGATCGCACAAATGTCATTTTTTTTGTGTTAGTATTATTTTTCAATGGAGATTCTTTTCCTAAATATAAGTTTGGAGACCCGAAGTCCCAATAAAAAGTTAGATATCGTATTTTTTGACTGAATTATTTTTTCGCTTCAAACTTTCAATATTTTAACTCTCTACCTCATTTCGAGCAAATTTGCAATGGAAGTATGCATCTAGGACGAACGGTTGAGGAATTAGAGGTCATGAAGGTTGACTTGGAACACTCTGTATAATTGTTGCATTAAAAGAAATACAAAAAATTAACTTTATTAAATTTGAAACTTTTAGCTTATTATTTCAAACTTATAGCCTCATATGCGAACTGAAGATGTCAACTTAGAAATTTTTCATTATTATACCAATCTACATTTTTTGATGGGTAAGGGCCCTGCTCCACATTGACGTAAAGCAGAAACGTAAAATGGATCAAATTGTGTTCCTATGGAAAGTACTCGGATTTTTGGTTTCTTCCTTCGGTTTCGGTCGCGTTTTCCGCTGCTGTGAAGCAGGGCCCTAATGCAATTCCGAAATTTAAAAAAATTTTTTTTTTTTTTTGAACCCACCCGAAAAAAAGTTTTAGTGATAACCTGCTAAAATTGGATTCAATCTCATAAACTCACATTTTAATCTCAGGCACTTTCTTTTTCTTTTGCTGACGTGGACACATGGGTCTGAATCAGTGGTTGGAAAAACTACATATTTTTTGTAACGAACTACAACTACTTTTTTTTTAATGTAGCGCGCTACACTACTTTTGAAAAGTAGTCGCTACTTCGCTACTTTTCAAAAACATATGAGAAAAAAAAATTGAATTTTCATTGTAGGAATTTAATTTTGAGCTTCAAGGGGGCTGGCAAGGGCGTAGCTAGGGGGGTGCAGCTGCACCCCCTAGATCAGAGTCAATGGGAGGTCACTGTGACCTCCTATTTTATTTATTTTTTTGACAAACGATTTTGTCCCCTTTCCTGCTTTTCATTGTAACATGCTGGTGCAGACAAATAAGTTCGTATTTTATTACTCGGTGAAATTTGGAATTTCATTCGGTCATTGAGATTCTCCCCCCCCCCTTCGCCTCCTCTCCCACCAATAAGTTTTAAGTCCTTGGCGCCACATCAGAAAATCAGCATCATTCTTTACCTAACACGGATCCTTGTACCAAACCCAAATTTGTCTTTTAGCATGAAAACAACTTTTTTAATCTGAGTATGCGAAGAATAAAAATATTAGGGTGAAATATTAAAAGTAAGCTTGCCTGTTTTTGAGGAGAAAATTTTTAATTTACCGAATGAAACTCAGAACTTTACTGAATGATTAAAAAAATGCATTCTTATCTATGTCTACCAAAAGAGACGTGAGGCATCACAAAAATAAATAAATTAATTAATTAAAGAAAAAAAATAAAATAAAATGAAGTTCAGCCTTGCAATACTGTCTCACTGTTTTCAAATTTCATCAGCCAATTTGTATCGGATAAGAACTTTTTCGGAGGTCACAGTGATCTCCTATTGGGGTGCCACTGCTTGCACCCCCCTAACGTGAGTCCTGGCTACGCCCTTGGGGGGTTGGGTCTCGGTCTGAACACCATCCCTATTAATACGCCACCGATAAAATGAAATGAAAACGTTTTTCCAATTGTGTCAAATGATGTCAAAAATATTTAATAATTGATTTTTATTATTTTAATATTTTTCAATACTCCATCACTAAAGAAGCAAAACTAAAGAAATATGAAAAACATACTAAACGGTACTAGTATTCATTATGAAATATTAATAAATAAGCTATCTGAAGTGTGAAACATAACTAAGAATGCTTAACTTACTTCAATATGCAGTTTTAAATTGTATGCGGATGACTTAGAAACAGAAAGTTTTTTTGTTCAAAGTGCAAAGTTTGCACGAAACTCATTTCAATAACTGTGAAGTATTTATTATACGCCGGCCAGGGCAGCTCGATATTGTCATCTTCTATCAAATTTGTATCCTCTTCTATTAAAATTGCTGCCATGTTTGGTGGACATTGGAACAATAATCCAATTGAGCATTGAGCGCTAAAGCATTCATTCACATGACATTCTCGGTTGCTATAAAACACTAACACTCAGTTATCGCTCATTCATAAATTTTCCTTCCTCAGCCATACACTATATTCAATGCAAATATTAGCGGAATATGAAAATGGTGACGCCAAAGAAACCAATGCCGTCTAACATATAAAACGTATGGCGTCAAAATGATATGCCTGAGGTCAGCTCGAATTTGTACGATTCATTTTTCTCACTGCTTTCGCAAAGGAAATCGTGTACGATATGCTCCAGTCAGACGCGATTGAATCTTTTTTTTTTTTTTTTGCTCCATTAGAAAGTAGTTTTATGAAATCGCTACAAACTACAACATTTTTGTATCGCACTACTCACTACACTACAAACTACTAAAAAATGTAGCTACTACAGTAGTTTCGCTACTTGTAGCGCGCTACTTCCGACCACTGGAGGCATCATTCAGCTATACAACTGATGAATCGTAGTACGCAAATGTTTTTAAAGTGTAAATTACACATTAAATATATATTTATATGCATATTTTAAATAACAATAGCGAGAGCCACCCCGATGTAAAGTTTTCCTTCAGCGCAAGCATATTTTTGTGAAGACATTGCAAGTCGAGAATTTATTTATTTTCCACCAAGATTTAGGTATTAAAGTTGCTGTGAGAAAGATACCGTAGCAGGGCTCGCAGTACTTTTTCAAAATTTTAGGGGAATTTTAGGAACATTTTGACAAAATTTTTAGGGGTAATTTACGATTTTTTTTTGGACTAAAAATAGGCCCCTAACTGTAGTACCCGACAAAACAAACTGAAAATGCATATTATTTATTATAGCATAACTTCCAACCTTTAAACACTTCCGCACAAAAAAAAAAAAAAAAAATCAAAACTAAAAAAAATAATGTTTGAATGTTATATAACTGCTAATCAGCCAGAAGGCACTCTAACTTGCAGTCATGTTTTCAAAATTTTCACTTTCAAAGATAGGCATATGTGAGTTTTCCCATTTGATCAGCTTCTACAGACATTAATTCCGTTCAGCAATTACTTCCATAATGTTTAACTACAACAGGTTTCTACAGCAGTTTTTAAACGCTATTTTACTAGACCCAGAGATAATATTCATTCTTTAAACTCATTAATATTTTTGTTACTTCAACAAATCTGCGAATTGTTATTGTTTTTTTTTTTTCACTTTTTCCAATAACTTTGTTTTCAAGTTTTTTCTTCATCATTTTTCTTCTTATTTAGTAAAACAGTTCGTGAAGTTTACCCGTGTGGCCTGTTATGTTCTATGTTACGAATCGTAAACCATCTTGCATCACCAAACAATTTTTAGTTAATAATTTTCTTTCTCCCCCCCCCCCCCCCCATATTTTCAAATGTAATGTAAGGAACTAAAAACAATTGATTTTCCGTTGCCGGACAACTTTAGAAAATCTTAATGTGTAAAATGTTCTGCATATATCATTTAGTTATGCCACAGCTTTATAAATTCTATTAGTTGCGCTCAATGCACTTTGATTTCAAAGTTTTAAGATTATCTAAAAAAAAAACTGCTTGTTAATATTTTTCGTCAGTTTCTTAATTTCCAGAAAAGTTTCCTATGCATAAAGTTCTTCAGACCCACAACAATCTTTTGTTTCGAAACCAGAGTAGCGTAATATTTATTGTATTGTCAAAAGCCCATATATTTTCCCCCTATATACAGGGTGTCCA
>JAXGGA010019147.1:0-20610 GCA_038373865.1 Uloborus plumipes
GTAACAACTTATATAAAGGGACTGGGATTCAAGGAAATGCCTCCGGTTTTAGGGGTGTCCGTTAAGGGTTGTTGTAAATAAATTTTGTTTTGTCAAACAAGGAAAATACTGTTTGATCCAGGCAATTTCTTTATTATTGTTGAAAAATTGTTGATAACCATATGATGAAAAATGTTTTGTTACTCCTGGTGCTTCTTGTCAAAAATTGGACAGGTCTGAGGGGTGTAACACACTTAAAGTGAGTTCCCTCTATTTTTCTCTTAATTAGTTTCTGACAAAGAGTAAGTACGAGTTTTTTTTTTTTTTTTTTTAATTTTTTAAGCACTTTTATTTTTATAGAATTTGTGATTGGAAAATTTCAGGTTTTTGAAGAATTACCCATGTGTTAAATGTAGAATTTAGTACTTAGAAATTTTAAGAGAATTTTGGTGGTTTCTTTATTGGTACTAAAAGTTCGCAGAGAAAGGTATTGTTAAGAAATTATATTTGCAATAAGTACAATAAAAATAAATACTACAGAAAAAACACTTAATTTGAACAATATTTCAATGATGATAATTTCACTTTTCAAATGCAGTTTCAAAGTAAATAAGAAAATTAAAATAAATTAGCAATAATAATGTTTTCAGGAAGAAACTATGAAAAGCATTTCTGTAATAACTTTTTAAAAATTTTGGAGCAGGGGGTATGAACCCGAAACACCCACCCCTTAAATACATCCCTAATATGTGCATATTCATTCAAATAGGGAAATTAATTTATTAAAACATTTAGGCAACGATGAAGAGCATTTTTTTATAGTTACTACGAGGCTCCGCTCCATGCTCGCCGACCGCCTGTGGCAGCTCGATCATTAACCTACTTCTGGTGGTTTGGAGCTTCAATTGACTACAGTGCGTCGCAAAAGTTTAAGCACAACCGAAATCTTTTGATAAGACGAAAAGTATACACCAAAAAGCTTTGAAATTTTTACTGTAATTAAACAAACAGCTTACAAATCCATGTTTCGAATTTGGACAAGGACGTATTTAAGGAGGGGGTGCAGGGGGTCCGGACCCCCCCCCCCCCCAAACTGGATGTCTTTTATCTCAGTTCTCATCACTTACCTCAAAAAACCATAACCAAGACAGAAGGGGCTTTTTCTTTTAAGTGTTCCTATTAATTGAAAAGTTTTTAACTTCCAAGTCAATTCAGAACGCGAGAACCTCCAAATGTAATTCTGTAAATTTTCTGCAGTATCTTCAAATTAATGAAGAAATTTCACCGAAATCTGCAAAATTTCTGCAGATTTCATGCAGAAATTTGTTAAAGAATCAAATTTTCCTGCGAAAATGCCGAGTTTGAGTCAAATCAGCGTCATTTACGGGAAAATTAGATCTACTTCTAAGTAAAACCTGTGCAGAAAATTTACAGATTTTTTAACAAAATTTGACGATTTTATATTACTAAAAAACCATGTACGTAGATTGTATCTATTTATGTATGTATGTCAGTATAACTGCTCCCGAACGCCAGTGAAATGATCATCGAACGAGATATCGATAAATTCGTAATTTTTTAGGCCTTGTGTTCGACTAATTTACATAATTTTACGATTTTAATTAGCGGGCATAATCAATTATATCTATATATTATTATATAAGCCGTCTTTTTTCTCCCACCGTTTTTTTCGAAATTTCGGATTCTGCATCCCAAGTGGTCAATAATTTCTCCAATTAAACTGTGTTTGTTCAAGCTTTTAAATGAAAAAATTAGAAAAT
The DNA here is from genome assembly GCA_038373865.1 of Uloborus plumipes. Taxonomy (NCBI): domain Eukaryota; kingdom Metazoa; phylum Arthropoda; class Arachnida; order Araneae; family Uloboridae; genus Uloborus; species Uloborus plumipes. Next base: position 1,761 of record JAXGGA010019147.1, read on the forward strand.
GGGTAAGTTTGGAGATTCTATTTCGTATTGTCGAAAGATTTTATAAACTAAATAAGAAATAATTCAATGTTTGAAAGTAAAACCTTGCAAATATTATCGTCCAGAGCATAGTTGAATTTTGTATGAAGTCTTGTTCAAATCGAACAAGGGTTTAGAATTACATTATAATAGAATTCATACAGCTATGCATTCGATTCTATAGATAGTGATTCAGTTAGTTGGGGAGGGGGGGGGGGGCAATAAAATGAACATAAATATATACATATTTTTTTGAAATATATTACAAAGTTTAATATTTTATTGAAGTATTATCAACATTTTTCCTAATAATTCCTGGAAAAGTATTTGTCTTCTGATTTTCTTTTATTGTGAAATTTTTCTTCGAAGGAATTATATAACTCTTTTTCGAAGCATGAATATAAATGTTTCAGCGAATGAAATGAGATGTGATTAATTTTTTTTCTTCACATTTAGAATTTTGGCATGGATGACTGTTATAAATTGCCAAAAGTTAATTTACTACTGCATTTTTTAAACTAATTATACTTAATTTTGTTATCAATTTTAATTAATTAATTACATTTTAAGTTAAACATTAGATATTAATAATTATTATAGTTTTAGATGAATTAGTGTTAATGCAACAAACAATTACTACTTCTGATTTATCTTTCGTGACCTTGGACCCCCCCCCCCTAAACAAAGTTTTAGATACGTGCTTGAATTTGGAAACAATTCATAGAAATTAAAATACGATTACATGATAAATTCAAAATTTTGCTGTCGCAAAAGTTTAAGCACAAAAACGGAATATATATATTTTAGAAAGCGCAAAAGTCTTTTAGTAGTCTATGGTGTTACCGTTGTATCTGATAAGTTCGAATATGCGATTTTTCATCAATAGCACTAGATTATGGAAGGTTTCGGGAGTTAGTCTGTACCAGGCTTCCTCGATTGCAGATTTAAGTTCTTGAACAGAGCAATACTGCTTCCAATTCTGGTATACGTCACGTGCGAGAATTCCCCAGATGTTTCCTATGGGATTTAGATCCGGGCTGAGTGCTGGCCAGTTCATTACACTAATATTTTGAGAAGCAAGCCATTCTTTCGTACTACGGGAATTGTGTATTGAAGCGTTGTCTTGCTGAAAAATCCAATCAGGACCACCTAGGACTTCACCAAATGGTAACAAATGCTTTCTCAGGGTATCTTGATACCTTTCTGAATTTTATCTACCCTTTAGAAAGCTAAGACAAGTTTGTCCGTTGAAGCAAAAAGCACCCCATACCATGACTGAGCCACCACCATGTTGCCTACTGAATACGCACTTCGGATCTTTCCTCCAGTCACGCCAGTAGTATGAGAACCCATCTAGACCGTCTAAATTCCATTTTTTTTCATCTGAGAACACAACAGTAATCCATTCGCAGGGCCTGATTACCGAATAGGCCAACTAGGCCGCGGCCTTGGGCCCCGCAACTAAGGGGCCCCCAAATGGCTAAAATTGCTGTAGTCAATGCCTAAATTTATTTATCCTAAGCCAATAATTGTGAAGCCTCAGTGCAGGGGGCCCCCCAAAAAGTATTTGGCCTAGGGCCCCGTGATACCTTAATCGGGCCCTGTCCTTTCGTCACTATAATGCATATGATGCTTTGCCCACTGCAGTCTTGCTTGTTTGTGACACTTTTTCAGAAAAGGTTTGCGAGCTAACTTTTGTTTTTTGATAAATCCTGATTCTTTTATTCGTCTGCTTATGGTATCACGAGATAATTTTGTTACAAGTCTAGTTTTTATTTGATTAAGTAACAAATTTTCAGTTAAGGCCAGTTTTTTAATTCTTCTATCCTCACGAGAGGTAGTTTTTCTCGGTCTTCTGAGCGAAATGCAGGTTGAAATTGATTTCCACGTTTTAGAACATTTTAAATACCACGTTTAGATCGATTTAAAATCACTGAAATTTGCATAACAGAGTTACCTTCTGCTTTCAGCTTCCAGAGTTTCACAACTTCTTCAGACGAGAACTGTAGTGACCTCGGCATCTTGATAACACTTTAAGCCATTGCTACACTATATAACTCGTTCAAAAGAACCGCACTGGATCCTCACGCATCACGTTTCAAGAGATATTTGCATAAAATCTGATCTGTGCATAAACTTTTGCGACAGCCAAAAAAATATCTTTTGTATTTTCTGATTTTCGTTGCGGTTATATTTTTCAAAACTTCAAACACTTAATTAGGATCATAGTAGCCGCTTACAGTATAAATATGAAAGCATTCTGCTGAAAAGATTTTTTTTATTCAAAAATTTGCATAGTGCTTACACTTAGTGCTACAGTGCGACGTATTGTATATACCACCGAATACATCGCAAACTCGGGTGACAGTTGACGGTTTTACCGGTATTTTTATCAATTTATATTTCCGTCTGCTTAAGGCTTAAAAACCACGGGAAAAATTCCTTTTACGAATTTCAAATAATTCGCCAAATAAATAACAGACCCCCCCCCCCCTCCTGATATGAAAAATGAAAAAAAAAAATGCGTACAGAAGAAAAACACAGTAAAATATCTAGCCCAAACCAGGGCCGTCGACAGGTTTCATGGGCCCCTATGCAACTTTTTGTGGGCCCCCCCTCTCCAAAATTTTACTTAAACTTCCTACTATTATTTTCACACAAATAGCGTAAATTTTGTCAAAGGATGTAACTAAAATTTTATATGTTTAACTGAAAGTTTCCGTAATTCAAGAAAAGAAAGAAAAGATATGCGATACTTTTTTTAAGGGAGTTTTCAACTTTTAGTGCCGCAGCTGCAACACGCCTTGAATTTTAGGAGTGCAGGCGGAGCCTTTGCTCCCCCCCCTCCCTAGATTTTTCGTAAGGGAAAAATTCGCTTTTACTTTTTCGATGAATTGTAGATATACAATTTCATTCAACATTTTTAACTTTTGTGTGTCTTTTTCGCTGATAAGTGATAATAGCTCCCGTGTTTTTTCTTGTTTTTTAATGATCTTGGTTTCATTTTTTGTTTGGGGGGGGGGGATTTTTTCATACAAACAGCGGGATGAGTATTAGAATGTTGTAATGACCTCGTCTTTAATTGGGGTGTAGAGTAGACCAGTCCCAATTGCAGGGGGTCCGGGGGATTTTCCCCCTGGAGAAATTTTGAAAAATAGATACAAAAATTCGGCATTTTGAAGCCTTATATGAAGTACTTAGACGGAAGAATGTGAGAAAAAAAGAGGCAAACAAAGACCCATGGAAAGTTATACATTCGGTCAAAATTAAAATGATTTGTGGTTCGACAAATCGTTGACATCAATCGACGAGGAATAAGAGCAAGAGAGAAGAGGGAACGGAGAAAAAATACTACATCTGAAAAATTGCTGAAATGTGGCATATTTCACAAAGTTATTTTTGGAGTAAAACTAACAATTTTATGTGATCTAATGGTTAAGAATACTTCTTTTGACTCTTGTGATCGAACTCGAAATTCAATACGGAAAGAACTCTTTTCAAAAAAAGAAAAAAAAAAACGAATAAAAAGACAAAGGGGGAAAAAGTAGTCGAGCAAAACACTCATAAAAATAATAAAAACACAGTTCATGCAAAAAATAGTAAACAACCATATCTCCATATATTATTTCTCTACACTGTTAAAAAAAACCTGAATTTTCAGGAAGATTTTTACGGATTTTAACAGTAAATTTCCGTTTTCGTTTCAAAACAGAACTTTTCCTTGAAAAAACGGAACTATTCCGTGAATTACCAAGTTGGAGAAACAAAAAACGGAATTTACCCGGTTTTGTGGTTGAAATATAACCGCACGAGAGAGTTAGATACAGTCTAAAGAGACTTGGGGCGTGCGCAGAAACGACGGCAGCACAAATGATTCATAACTGAATCAAAGTGCGCAGCAAAAGTAACGTAAAGTCATCGAGAATTAATGTGCATGTTTACGCTTCTGTGAAAGCTGTATTATTCGCATTAGCATGGAAAAGAGGACATCTGTGTCTCGTCGTTTGTCATCACAGTCGAATGTTATTTAATCGTGTTCCTCAGGACGTTATTATGTGTGCGCCATTTTGTTTCAATTTGAAAATGCTTCGTCGAAGAGCGTTGACTATTGATAGCATTCGAAAAAGAATTGTTCCAGGATTCTGCGTAGTTAATCAAATTGACTGGAAAAATAATTTGGATCTTTTCATGTGATTATTCGGTATCCAGCATTTCCTCTCAACATTTTTAAGAAGACTTCGTTTATCGCAATGGATAAATTCAAAATAGGCAACAAAAGGGCGTGTTAGTGCATTTTAAAATCTACTCGCTCTATTGTTGCCTTTTTTGAGCAACAAAAAAAAGAAAATTTTTATTTAAGAGGTAAGAATTTTTATTTTTGTTTCTGCTATTTTTATTTTAATCTGAGTCCAGACTTAACAGTTAGTTATTTCATGATGTAAACCAATTGTACATTTTAGTAGTTGCATGTATGAACTTACTGGTGCTGAGGGTTAGTAAAATTTAGGGAAATGATTTTTGTAATTTTATATCAAGATTTAAAAGCTTAGTTTCAAAACTTAGCTTTTTTACTTTATGACTTTACTTCGTTAATGTGACGAAATTAATGTTGTCAAAACTACGAAAATGATTGTCAATTTGACAATACTAGGATAAAGAAATATTTCGCTACATTTGACGAAATTCATCCCCAAAAAATTACGAAATGTTCGCTCGGGGTATATTCTTGGAAGTGATTTCATCAAAAACAAAGAAAGTTCGTTAATTTTGAGAGTGCATTTCTGAAAGTGTTGATCACTATGAACACCATAACGTAAATATATATGAAAATAGAGGAAATCAGTAACAATACAGGATTTTTTTTTTAAGGAACCACGAATGTTTCAAATTCAGAAAGGAAAAAAAGAACTTTCGGAAGAACTTAATTTTTATTCAAACATAAGAGAAAATATTTTTAAAAGAATGCACCTTGTTAATACTTTTTAATTTTTTGAAGTTATGCGCTCAGAAATACTATGCATTGATCATTCCATCTTCAAAATATTTGAGTATTTTATGCGAGATTGATGTAATCTTTTTAAAAAAATCATGTTATTTTAATGAACTAAAATTTTTAATGAAAAAAAAAAAGCCAATTCTTGTATTGCTTTAGTATTTTTTTTAAAGGCAAGATGTTTAAAAGTTTGAAGTATATGAGCGGATATTTTCAAACTTTTTCTAAAAAACAAAATTCGTAAGAGTTTTAAGTTTACATTTTTGCTCATCATTTTGTCTTATATATATATAATTTTCCGGTGAGCTAGTTTACGCTCCTTTTTTAATTGCTCTATTTTTCTGTTTCTCATTTTCCCATATTTTAATCACCCACATTTTTACATTATAGGCTTATACCTATACGCTTATACTTATATATGCAAGATGGAAAATTATTGAAATTTTGCAAAATAAACAAGCGCTTTTATAGCAGCTTAATATTAATAGCAAATAATATATGAAAGTTTAATAAATTAGTCCTTTAAGTGGCGCAAAATGTGTAGATTGGAAAAAACAACAAATGAACAAATTGAAATTTTAAGAAACTTTGAGAAACATTTGAAAATTTACGAAACAATATAAACATATAAAAAGAACAAACGAAAAAGATAAGGCAGCACATTACCCATGTTTGTTCTTTTTATATGTTTATATTGTTTCGCAAATTTTCAAATGTTTCTTAAAATTTCAATTTGTGCATTTGTTGTTCTACACAATCTACGCATTTTGCGACACTTAAAGGACTAATTCATTGAACTTCCATAGATAATTTGCTATTGATATTAAGCTGCTATAAAAGCGCTTGTTAATTTGCAAAATTTAAATAATTTTCCATCTTGCATGTATACATATAAGTCAAAGCGTATAGGTATAAGCCTATAACGTATAAGCGGGGATAATAAGAACCGAAAAAATGGAGAACGGAGAATTACGGAACGAAAAAATGCCTAACGGAAAAATGACGAACGCTCTGTTCGTCATTTTTCCGTAAAATCACGGAAATATAATTAACGAAACGGAAACACTCCGGCAACTCAGCTGCCGTATGTTTTTTCATTATTTTCAGGAAATTTTTTTAACAGTGTAAGCTGAATCCTATACCCGGTCGAAACTCGCTCATTTCTTTATCGAATTTCAAGAAAATTTATGATTTTGAAGCTTATCCCGCGGGCTATTGACGAAAATTAGACCCACCCTCTAAAAAGTGTCGGTTCGTTTTTTATTCGAACTTCAATTTTTGGGCACAAAATTGACTCTATCTAGCGAAATAATTGTCGTATCGTCTCCATTTTGATTTCATTCGAAAGATTAAAAAAAATGCGTTCTTTAGAACGTTTCTTCGCTAGCGCCGCGTAACGAGAATCTCGAAAATCCACGTTTAAGCGACTTATAAGCGATTGAAGTTTGAAAAAGTTAAATTTTTTGCTCAACTGTCAAAATCGTTACATTGTTGCTCAAATCAATTTTAAATGCGACATTTCAAGCCAAGGCTTAGCTCGGTAAACCTTAATTGTAACTTTTATTGTTTCAAAATACTATGGTAGTTTTGCGATAACGTTAGTATTTAGTTTAGTAGTAGCCTTGGGTATTTGATTTTAATATAGGGTATCACTTTTGTAGTAGTTGTAAAAGTGAACGTGTCTTTGATCTCTTTGAAAAGTTGTCAGAACGACGGCAGTAGATGGCGATGTTGTGCAAATGAAGCCAATAAAAATTGTCGTATTAAATTTTAAGTTTAGAGGTTTTTTTTTTTTTTTTTTTTTTTTTTTTTTTTTTTTTTTTTTGCGGAATTCCGCACAGGTCACCTAGTAAATTCAAATTGTAACTAAAAATGATTACAAAAAACAACAACCAAAACATGAATTGCCTCTTTATTTTTTGCAGAAAGTGGCAGAAAAAAATCTTTAAAATTATTCCTTACTTGTGATATTTGATGAATTATTGAAGAAGTTTTGTAGTTGTCATAAAAAATACAATTGAAAAATAATACATGTGATCATTTAACCAAAATAATTTACAATAATTTACAAGTTTTGTTGCTCCAGAAGAAGATGAGTCATGTCTTAAACATTCGCAATTGATACCAATGCTATAATGACATGAAATAAGTGTTCCACGAATTACTTTAATCTCTCTGCTCAATACTAAGAGGTCACTCGTTCTAACCGTAGTCACAGACGGCAAAAGAAAAAAAAAAGGAAGGGAGGATTCTCAATTTAGAAAATAAAATTTCGAATTTGACCAAATGATAAAATACGAGCATGCACGCATTCCTACATCCCATAAAAAGAAAGATTAGGCATTTTTTTTTAATTGCAAGATTGCAATACTCAAACATTTGCCGAATCGTCAGGTACAATTTGGGGGGTTTTTTTTTGGAAACTCCTAATGCATGTGGTATCAACTTCGATTTACATTATTATTCTTTGTTAACAAAATATAATATCAAAATACAAGCAAAACTTACCGGAAAGATATGTTTGTGGACTCAGCAGAGGACTTTTATGTACGCAAAAAGATAAATAGAAGTGTTGCTGGTGATATTAAATGTTAACTGGTTTTATTAATCTGAAAAATAATCCCAGGAAATGAACTGTGATAAATGACTGCAACAAAATGTCTTCTGTGATAAATGACTGCAACAAAAGCCTGTTTACGGAAATCTGGTAAAGCAACTTTGCATCAGCGCGACAAATTTGAACAGCCGTTTGCCCTATAGGAACCCAAGGAACCGACCTGGGTCCATTCAGGACGGTACTACATCAAAGGTAATCAATTGACAGCATAGCAGGTATCGTCCCTGTGGGACTATCTGTGATTGACCTCCCACAAAGTTCTCGGAAGAGAGCTCATAAAGGGACAATTGCGGTTTCTTGCCGTGAGATAAAGAAGGCCGAATCTTACAAGGCCCTGGAATCTTACTTGAGCCAAGAGAGAAAGAATAGCTTGTGATGGTTTTATCAGTAGTAAAGAAAAAATATATTAAAAAAAGCTTAAATTGACGTTTTTTTTTAAAATTAGAATATCTTATCTAACTTTTTAAGGCATGAAAAACAATGAAAATTTTGAAAATACAGTTAAATGAGCGCAGGTAAAAAAATGTGCGGTGATATTCGGAACGATAATATTAAATTTGGCGCTCCTTTAGCGTGGCAAAAGAAAAAAAAAGTTTTAGTTACAGTCTCCCACAGAAATATCCTAGCTTCTTTAAATGAATATTTTTAAAACACATAAATGCTTGTTTCTTAACTTCGGAAAAACAAAATCTGTCATGCTACTCAGAACGATTAGGCTGAATTGAGCGCCCTTTAGCAATACTCCCACATGTGGTGTAGGCATGACCCGATTAAGATGTTACTAGGCCCTAGGCCAAGTACTTTTTTGGGGCCTCCTGTAATTAGACTTTACAATTTAGGCTTTGGATAAAACAATGTCAGCTCTTGACTAGAGAAATTTTCTCATTTAGGGGCCCCTATATTGAGGGGCCCTAGGCCACGGCCTAGTTGGCCTATTCAGTAATCAGGCCCTGGGTGTAGGCGTTGCACGCCAACTTACGGCGGGCCTGGGCGGGGGGTGGGCTCATATCACAAATGGTGGTAATTGCTGGGAGCCCTCATGACATAGAGGTCCTGAAAGGAATGTTCTACAATTGCTTACTGTAATAGCAATGGACAAAGGGGCTCCATAATCCCTAAATTCACCACTGTACAACAACGGCTTCAAAAGGACGAAAAGGGAAGCATATTGCATTATAATAACTTTTATTCATCATCTTAATATCCATTTTCTCGGGTTTTTTCAACATTTAAATCTATTTTCAGATACATCCATGGGCATTTCAAAAGTAGATTGTAGTTACTACTTTAAAAAAAAAAAAAAGTTGCAGCTGTAGTTAACTACATTTTTAATCAAGTAATTGTAGGAAACTACAAAAAAAAAAAAAAATCTGACCACTGATTGAGTGTAATTCAAAATGCAGCAAAATTTTTAAAATTTCAAAATTTCATATGTCTGCCTAAACAGCAATAAGTTGATTGAGGGTGGCGTGTTGTAGGGGCAAGATGTCCCATTACAATATCTGGTCCTGGGGTTCACGGATTGATGTGGGGCCCCTGATACTAAATAAGCTCCCCTCCCCCAAAAAAGAACGGATAAATCAGTCACATACTAGTAATAGAGAATAGAAATCAATGAAACACTACGTTTACACTGTTAAAACTAATGGTTGCAATTGGCACCTTTCCGGGGTGAAACGCTTGTAACAGGAGCGGCACCCAGTAGGGTGCCGAGATTTCACCCTTGGCTTGGGTGAAAAACTGGCACCCTCAATTCAACGAGCAGCGCGGGTGAAAGATGGAACCGTATAGGAGAGCATAATGGCACCCTCACTGTTCACTATTGCAGATCCCCCCTGTGCTGTGTGAGTTTTTGTTTTTCAATTGTGTTTACTTTTATTTATTGCTTTTATTCACAAAGTCTTGGTACATTTTCACCTTGAATTCCGATTTGAAAATGATCGAAACTTGTAATTTAAGGCATTTTCTCACAAGACTTTTAAGACTTTTAAGACTTCTTTTAAGACTTTCCAACATATTTTAAAAGAATTCGTGACTTGAATTAAACTCAGTAGTTTTAAAATGCTATTGACATTTACTGCAGCATTATCTGTACCGAAAATGAAGAGGGAAGGTATTTTATGAATCCCTTTCAAAAACAATCAAAAATATTCAGTTGTATCATTCTATCAATAAAAAATTGAATCGCTTCATTAACTTATAAAATTTTAATCAAGGGTAACATATTAATAGGTATGTATAGTTCGACATTTAAATATCTTTATGGAATAAAAGATATGGGGTATTTGAAAAGCAGTGTTTGTTAAACGTCAAGTTTCTCGACAGATTAAAAATCGAAATATATTTTAAGGATCAATTCAACTGATGGAACAAAAAAAGTAAGCTCTGGCAATAACGAACTCAGCATTTGTTATCAATAACGCCAACGAAAGATATTAGCGACAGCACGAAATGCATGGCATTAAAATAGCATATACATATACGTATGATAAAAACAAATAAGAAAGAAAGAAATAGTCATTCAGAGTTTCTTTTTTTTTCCTTCCCTTCGCGTTCTGCTGCTTGTTTGTATCTGCACGGCAAAAGAGATTCGCTGCACAGAGATAAATTTCCGTTCGTACACTTTGAAATGATTGTACAAATATGTTGGAAATTCTTAGAACTATTATCAAATGCATGTACTTACGTGAGAATTCGAAGACTAATATGAAGAATTAATCCATTTTTGTAATAAACTCAAGGTGAAATCCAAGACTGTGAAAATACTGTACCGAAAATTCTGTCGTGTCGACGTAAACAAGATGTCCGCCATTCAAATGGTTGATGATGATGATGAGACCTCGCGCAGGCGCATTCTGTCAAAGGTGCCTTTTGGTACGGCGAGATGTTTCACTGAGCATGCGCAAGCTTCATTCACCCCAAAGGGTGCCGATGGGAGCCTTTTTAGTGCGGTAAGAGCTTTTCAAATTCGCTGTGGCACCCCGTGGCACCTTGCTTTCACCCAAGCTTTCTTATTGGCACCCCTGAGTCACCCGTAGTTTTTACAGTGTACGAGTCAATTTCATTGAGATGGAAACCCTGGGGTAGGGGGTCCTAACAGTAATGTTGCTCCGGGGCCCTTGCTTTATTCAAGTACTGGATGTTACAAATGCGGAATAAGCAAGACTGATGTGAAGCATCTTGGGGAAAAAGTATAATGATGCCGATCAATGGAAAGTGAAAGAATAGTTTAAAAAAAATCAAAATCTGCAAACCGAAAAAAAAAAAAAAAAATGCCACAATGTTTTTCTAATCTCTCTCATTTGGGGCCCTTGACGATCGCTCACAAACTGCCCTGGCCAGTCAACTTTTCAAGCCCAGTTCCAAGAAAAGCCGAAACGCCAGAGAAACGGGTACGCGTTTCGTTCCTTTTAAAAAGATGTGAGATATGCCGAAAGTAGGGGCTGAGAAAAGAAACTAATGAAATTTCTCATTTTTAATGTGAAGTGTTGAACATTTGTTCGTAATTTTAGACCCTAAATGGTTAACCCATAAAAAAAAAAAAAAAAAAAAAAAAAAAAAAAAAAAAAAAACACAGAATTTTTTTTGTTTAATATTAACTCTTTAGGCCCGCTTCGCGGGCCCCCTGACCTCTCAGGGGCCCCTATGTAATGCATAGGCTTGCCCCCCCCTCTCGACGGGCCTGGCCCAAACAGAAAATCCTTCCATCGCAGGAAAAAAAAAAAAAAACTGAACTTAAACACGTGAAATTCATATGAAATCACTCAAAACAAAATAAAATACCATAAGAATAATGACAACGTTTCTTTTAAATGTTAAAAAAAAAGAAAATATGCGATTAAAGCAATCGTGTATATTTTGTTGAGTTAAGACAAGCAATAAACAAAACGAAGAGTCACCGGTTTTGTTTGTCGAACGTTACCTTGTTGAAAAGATTTTGGAGCAGTTTGGTCGAATGGTAATGTAATTTTACTCGAGGTAAGCTTTGAATTATGGCTCAATTAGAATCACTTATATCTCGTTATAATTAATGGAGAGAAATTTAACAAATCTTCTTCGTCAGAAAAAAAAAAGAAAACGCTTCCCAACGACATATAAGATAGGAGGTGGGGGGATTTTTTTTACCCCAGATTTGGTGAGGTATGAAATTTACGCTTAAAAAATTAGTTTAAAAAAATAATTCGAAATTAAGAAAAATGGCTTCGAGATGCAAATCTAAAGGGCTCGAACTAATTTTGTACCAAATTTCAAGTCTGTAAGTTAAGTACCAAATTTCAAGTCTGGACGCAGGCCAGCCACAATCATCCTTTCACAATATCTTTCAGCTTACTTTTTTTACATATAGAGATTATTATTACTATTTTGTTCCGTTAAACAGTTTTTGAACTATTTGTCTTGTTTTTTCTCACTACACTTTCGCACACATGTTGTTCTTGTGTTTTCAGAAAGTTTTATTGTTTATATTTTTTTTTTCATTAGAAATTTTTGTTCAAGGCATACTTTAAAAGAAATTTTATTTGAAAAATATTTTCTCCTCTGTTTTATCGGCAAACTTTGGCCGATTATAAATAAAATGAAATTCTCATGTTTTTTGCATTCCCCTGTAAAAACCTGTAATTTTATTATTTATAATGGTGTTATGTGAATATCCGCTTTGAGGGTTATTTTTTTATTTTACTCAATTTTTGCCGAAAAAAATAATGATCAAAGAGCCCGATTAATCGGTGCATCCCTCGTTTGTACCCTTTGAGACCCCCCCCCCCCTGGGGGCAAATTCTCGTCAAGTTCTTAAACTTGGCGATTTTTTTTTTAATTTCTCCAGATTTTAAGACTTTTGAAAGACTTTCATCGCCAGCTTCTAAGTTTGGCAAATGCGAAAAAGAAGTCAAATTTCCGACTTTTTATTAAAATACAACTATTTATTTGTCCCAAAACCATTCAAATTTTTGGATGTTAATGGACTTACCGAGACGAGCTACCGAAAATGATGCTGTTTAGTTTTACTATGTATTTGCTGGGTATAATTTGCAAAGAAAAAATAGAGTAGCAGTTGGGGAGCAGAACAGTAAGACACTACAGAAAACTACAATTTGGGTGAAAAGAAGATGACACCTTGGTAAAAATATTGTTTATGACAGCATGATGAAATTAAGACCCCCAGCAGCACACCAGTATCTGCCAATGTCGGCTAAAGTTGGGTCACCCCCGGCATCAAACGGTTAACTTTTCTACAATATTGGGCAATACTCGTCGTTAGTACTGGCAGAACAAAATTGACCAATGCCGGCCAGCAACCGTTTGCAATCAGGCGCGAATCCAGTGGGGGAGGGGGTCATTGGGGTCATGTCCCCGTGGTAATCCCCCGTTAACCGACCAAATATGGCAAAGGCAAAAAATTGCATTTTTGGGACTTACATAGCGAAAAAATTGCCGCCCCCCCCCCCCATTTTTTGCACAAAAATTGCACTTTGAGCCCCCCTCCCTTTTTGAAAATGACCCCCTCCTTAACCAGAAGCTAGATCCGCCCTTGTTTGCAATACTGGTCGGTATTTTGAGCCAGAATTGGGCAACGTCAATTCTGGTTCAAAGACGTCTGTTTCGTCAAATTCCTTGAGATTTAAAAAAATAATAATAAAAAAAAAAAAAAATCACGGAGAGCACAACGCTTTATTTTAGTCACATACAGTTTGCAGAGATTGACGTTACAAACGAGAAAAGCAGGTTTTTAAGTAATTTCATAAGAAGCTGGACTCTCATAAGATACTTTCATAAGAATATATTGCTCAAAATTGTAAGTAAATTTTTTTAAGTTCTTTTTTTTTTTTTTTTTTGCTCATTCAAAAGAACTGTCCTTCATTTTTAGGAGATCGAATTGAACCGTTCATTTTTAAGATTCGGTATTTTAGTCCCAGTTGTTCAGGAACAATGCATCTCAAGTGGCATGATATTTGTTATATATGAAATTGGTTTCGAAGCATTTGCTGGTATATATTAAATATAATTTTTCTATTTCTTTAAACTTGATTTGAATCAGTGATATGGAATTTAAAAAAGAAAAAACAAAAGAAAAGTGAAAATATAATAAACTGTAGGAAATGTCTCTTTATAACCAAATTTTACATTGCGGAGTATGGAAAGGGAGCTTGCAAAGCTCCTTTAATTTCCAGGTGTGCCAAATTTCCCCCATATTTTCCCGACATAAATATTCTATCTAAACATTCAGATTTTTGTAATGTGGTGCCATCTAATGAGAAGAAAGGTAACTATTGATATGCGTGTATAAAGGAAACGCTTTTATTGTTTTTTTTTTTTTTTTTTTTTGCTTTCGCTCTTTTCGTTTGTTTCATGTTTCCAAAGTGGCTAAGATTGTTACCATGTCTCCATAAATACTCTCGCAAATGCTTTGAGTGGGGCCCAACAAAATTTTCGCTCTTACAATTCGAAAATACACTCATGTTCATAAATTAATGATAATGCAAGTTCAGCCAAATAAAAACAAAAGATAAATAGCAAAAAAGATGCTACATGTTTGATATTATCAAGTAAGATTGCGATTTTTACTCCCTGGAACAAATTGCAAAAAATATCATTTTTACAAAAATCGATGTTACGCGGTTAATATGAAAGCTAATACATAGTGTGTTTTCTAAACGACAAAATACACTGTATAACGCCCAGGCATGCTCAGAATCAAGTTATCAATCTCTACTTGGGGGATATTACACCACTCAACAATCAATGCTCTCTAAAGCTCCGATAAACATGTAGGAGGCGGTTGACGGTCTGCAACTCGCCGGCCAAGCATATCCCACACGTACTCTATTGGATTCAAGTCTGGTGAGAATGCTGGCCCAGTCCATACGGGTGATATTCTAATATTCGAGGCGTTCGTTCACGATGTTTTCACCGTGCGAACAGGCGTTTTATCATCCTTAAACACGAATTCTACTCCCATGGGCGCCCCGAAATAAGAGTAAATGCTGATCTAGAGTGACGTACGGATAAATTTGGTCTGTCATGGTTCAAGTTTGAATGCAGCTATGTCCAGGAGCCCAGGAAAATTCCTCCCCAAACGAGCAATCCTGCACCACCATAACGCTGTCATTCAAACTAAGTTTCTTGGTGGAAACGGGTACCTGGCTCTCTCCAAAGGAAAACCCGCTCAGAATCTGATTGCAAACTGAACCTAGACTCGCCAGAAAACATCACACAGGCCCGCTGTTGCGCTGTCTATAAAGTGCTCTCTACTCCAGGCTAAAAGCGAAGGCGACAGTGACTTACAGTTAGTGGGACCATAGGCGGCTGGTGTACCAAAAAGTGGGGGGTCAAGAAAAATACGGGCGAAGAGATGAAAAATATGTGGGGGGGGGGGCGGATGCGCAGCATCTACAAAGTTTTTTTTTTTTTTTTTTTTGCTGCAATTTGGCTATAATCTGGATTTTAATCTTGCTGATTGATTGACTTCTAAAAAAAGCTTTGTATGGCCTCAAAAATCAATCTGTCAGGTTGATTTTCATCCATTCTTATGAAATAGCATGAAAAAAGTCCGATTTTTGGAATTTTCAGCTTTTATTTTGGTGAAATTAACCAGTCTACGGAGTAAAAAATCTTTTTTCAATCGATCATTACTTTAAAACCGTAAAAGCTGAGGGGCAAAGCCTCTGAATTTTCGAAAGTGAAGGGGCAGTCACCCTCCTTGCCCCCTGTACGAGCCGCCTATGAGTGGGACACATCTGACAGACTTACGGGCATACAGTCCAATCTGCCCTAACCATCTGTAGACTGTCTGCCTTGAAACTGTCGTCCCAGTAGCTGAAGGTAGAGCTGACGAGATAGGTCTGATGCTGTGTTCCGTCTGCTTCTTTTGGCAGTAATGGAAAATATCGGTCCTCATTTGGTGTTGTCGCTCGAGGACGACCTCTGCTCTAACGTCTACTCACGTTACCATCGACTTGGAAACTATGCCAAAGCCTGGAAATGATACTCTGGGCGATTCCAACTTCCTCAGAAACCTCCTGCTGAGTGCGCCCACATTCCAGGCGGCCGATAATTCTATCGCGTGAAAAGTCCTCAGAATGCTTCCTTTCGGTCATTTACTAAGCTGCCAGAGCACCTAAGTGCGTGAACGTAAAAAGCGTGCGAACACTTTCACTTCATTACCAGCATTCCTTATACAGTCGAGCCCGTTTATTAGAATATCGGTTAAAAGAATATCCCGCTTAATATAATATATTTCCAATGTACTAAATCGATGTAATGCATTATTTTAATCCCGGATAATAGAATATCCCGCTTATTAGAATATTTCTTCGTGGCAAAATGGCTATTCCATTAAGCAGGCTCGACTGTATATTACCCCTGTCATTGTGACGCACAATTGGCGTCATCCAGTTGCTTCCTGTAATTTGCATATTATTCGTGAAGATGTGTGTAGCCATTTTACGGGTGATTTATTCATTTTAGAGTTCGATTTTCTGGTGATTCTGAATTATCCTTAATTTATGGACATGAGTGTATATGTAAATACAAAACTTCATTTTTTTGTTCCTAAGTCTTCTGTTTTCTAGAAAAAATGTATAATTTAGTAAATAAACTAACTTTTTTTTATTAATAGTTTTCAACGAAAACCCAGCATTTCATAATAAGTAAAGTTCCTATATGTATAAAGTAAAAAAAAAAGAAAATCTAGCATGAAATACCTCTAGAATTTGCAAAGAATTGCCTGCACGTGGTTTGGGCAGGGCCGTCGCGAGGTCAAAAAAGTTGGGGGGGGGGGGGGGGGTGAGAAATCGGCGGCCCAAAAATAGTTCAAACGTATACTAAAAGCAGAAGTTTTTCTCTTCCATCATTTTGAACTTGTAGTCTTAAAAATGTATTTATCAGACACTCTGGTATTGTTTGGGAGAAAATTGTTTAGAATTAGAGGGTGCTATTTCGTCCATTTCCAAATTTGAAAATTTGAAAACGCAGTTGTGACACTTTTGTTATTATAGTATGATGGGGGGGGGGGGGCGCTCACCCCCGAAATTTTTCTTGAAATATGGCTCTAGAAAAACATATTTAGACGATCTTTGGAGATTTTAAGTTGCGGAGAAATTTGGAGGGTCACCCCCCCCCCCTTAATTTCTCTAATATGTATTCTCAAAAATATACACTCAACTACATAATCTTTGATAATTTTAATAATGTTAAGAAAAGGAGAAAAGGTTCGGGGCACTCCCGGTCTAGTTTTCGAAATTGAAACTTTGAAAAACGCAGTTATTTCTACTTATACGCCGCCTCATTTATGCGCCTTTTTAACTTATACGACGATTTTGAATGGTCCCAGCACATTCCATAGCAAAATAATGATAGTGTCGTTCGTTTATGCGTCGCTCTAAAGATAAATATTTCACTTATGCGCCGAATTTTCCCGAAAATGTATGAAAATTTATTTATTTCCTTTAAAAAATAAGCACTTCTCTTTACTTTCCTCTTTAATCTATCACCTTTATTAATCACGGAGGGCATTTTTTCCGCATGAACTAGAGTTCGGAGAGGGACAATTATGTATTATGCATCGTTTTAAAGGGAACAGTTTGTAATTAGGTGTGCTACAACTTTTGTTTCCTCTTTATCATTATAGTTACGTTACAGTAATTGCCAAATTGTAGAAATATGTCCCTTTTCTACAGAAACATTCCTATTCACTCTCTCATTGGAACCTATGTTGCGTTTTAGTCCTTTAAATAGGCTTGTTCACTTATACGTCTCTCTCACTTATGCGCCTTTTTCTGTTGGTCCCTAGGGCAGGAGCATAAGTGAGAGTTCACTGTATATGTTACGGGGAGTGGGGTTTTGGGGCTCTCCCCGGATTTTTTTTTTTTGAAAATATAACTCTAAAAATGCAGTTTTAGACGATCTTTGGAGATTTAAAGGGGTGGAGAAAGTCGGAGACCCACCCCCTAAATTTCTAATTTGTACTCTTAAAAATACTCATTAGGCGATCTTTTATATTAGAGGGAGAAGAAGTTCGATGGCCCCGTCTCGTTCATTTTTCGAAATAAAACTACAAAAAAAAAAAAAAAAAAACAACGTTGTATCTCCATGTTACGGAGATAGTTATTTCTGCCCTTAAGTGAATTTTTTTCGAAATTATCTGTGAAAACGCAGCTTTAGACCATCATTGGTAAAAAGAGATTCAGGGGAATTTTTTATTTATTTATTTATTTTTATTGAAATCTTAAAAACGCGATTGAAGGCCATCTGTGGCAACGTTAAGGAGACCAGAAATTTTTTCCGATTGAAGTTACAAAAACCAAAAAAACCTAGTTTTATTCAATAATGTTAAGAAGAGGAGTTCTCTGGAGCTATCTTCCGAAAATCTTCCAGCTTTTCCAGCCCATAAAACGAAAATAAAGAGAATCTTCAAGGAAGTCGGCGGGAGAGGGGACGCTATCCCGGAAAATTATTTAGGTTAGATTTTAAAACTCGATCTAGATCATCTACAATGTTAGTGGAAGGAAAGATACGGGGCCTTCCTTTAGTAATCTTTCGAAATAGAAAACCCAGAAACATAATTATCTTCGAGGATATTTTTCTGGCATTGGGGGGGGGGGGTATTATTGATATTATTGATATAAAAATAAAATTAAATTATTGATATAAAAATCTTGTGTAACTCTCTCCTTCAATTTTATTTTCTAAAGCCAATTGAGTGCTTTCAGTTTTTTCATAATGAAACTGTCAGTCACCCCCTCCCCCCCCCCCGCCCTTAGAGACGGCCCTGGGCTAGGGGTTACAAGGAGTCCCTCTTTTGATGCAAAAGAAACCATCGGAACAGGGCCGCCGTTTGGGGGGGGGGGAATACTGGACCTCTAGTACCCGGGCCCGGAGCTTTGGGGGGCCCGTAAGGATATAAACATGTTTTTCCCGTAATAGTGTCAATAATTTCATCAAAAAAAAAAACTCGCTTTCCATTGCTGATTCTCAATATGAAACAATTGCTAGTACAAACACTAATGAATGAAACATGCTTGCTCAAAGGAAAATGTATCGCTTTTTAAAATCATCTGGCGGTACAAAACACGTGAAAATAAAATCAGATGCATACTTTCGTAACTAAAAAAAAAGTTTTCCCGAAATTTTTTTTTCTCCTTTTTTTACAATTGCAAATGTGCTCAAACGATGGCATAAAAATATGCAATTGAGGGGGGTTGCATGGGGGGCCCGGTATTAAAATT
>JAXGGA010019148.1:0-20609 GCA_038373865.1 Uloborus plumipes
GTACAAATTTACATACTTTTTACCCCACACATAATTTCTATAACATGTCATCACTGCAAAAAATGAGCTGGTATTTTAACAGTATAATACTGGCAGCCGAGGTTTCAATTTAAAACTGTAGAATGCACAGTAATAAACTAAAACTCGCATTTTTTTCAGTTTCTTACTGCAAAGTTAGAAATTTTGTAGTTTATTGCAGTAAAATTTAGCTGTATTATACTGTGAAAACAGCAGTATAATACTGGCAGCAGAGGTTCCAGTTGAAAACTGTTAAATGCACGGTAATAAACTGTTAAATTAGTAATTTTACAGTATATTACTGTAAAACAGCAGTTTTAAAATTTAGTATGTAAAATTAGCAATTTTTACAGTTTATTACTTTAAATTAACTGTATTATATTGTAAAAACAACATTCATTTTTTACAGTGTGGCTTGCATTTCGATAATATGACATGGACGAATATAAATTTGTGATAAATTTATTGTATTGTCACTATACGGTGATTTTTAATTTAAATTTGCATACTTTACCTCACACATAATTTGTTGTTTATTTTATTCATTCATTTATTAAAATAAAAATTCATTTATTATCCAGTAAATTTATTAATTTAACTATTTCACTTGAAAACGGTTTTATAATTCTTTTTGCTTTTTTTTTTATTTCTTTAATGCTGAGCTCTTCAACGATTCATTTTTTTTTATTTTACGTGAAAGTAGGTTAATTCTCAGAACAAAATTTTATATAAAAATGAGCGGATTAAGAACAAAAGAAAACAAACATTTGGAAATAAAAATTTTTGAAAATCGGTTTTACACATCAATAGAACTTTAAGCGAATTACTGCGGGAGACGAAGGAAAAAGAAAATTGG
This sequence comes from Uloborus plumipes, assembly GCA_038373865.1. Classification (NCBI taxonomy): domain Eukaryota; kingdom Metazoa; phylum Arthropoda; class Arachnida; order Araneae; family Uloboridae; genus Uloborus; species Uloborus plumipes. The sequence continues at coordinate 875 of JAXGGA010019148.1, forward strand.
ACTGGTTTGAACAACTGACACGAGAATATGTGAATGTTGTTCAACTAAAGCTAAACGGAGAAGTTATTTCAATCAAGATAATTTTGAATAATTTCAGATCAAAATAAATTTAAACACACAGCCAGTCAAACGTTGAAACGCAAGGTGTAATGTTTTTTCGTAGTAGCAGCAGTGTTTGCAATTAAACATCTGCCAAAAAATCTATATTGCAAAAGCTGGAACTGAAAAATTCTGACTGTCGATTATAATTTGAGTTTTCTCTTTTATTGATTTCTTCCATCCCAGAACTAGTGCGAGGGAGAAATCCTGGTGCTGCCATCTATTAATATGAGCACTAAACGATACGATTAAATTTCCTAAATCATTATAATTTTGTAGAATAATACTGGGGGGGGGGGGGAGATTTTTCAAAAAATTACTTTTTAAAATAATGCAAAATTATGTAAAAATTGAAAAATACAAGAAAGACCGACAGCTGAATACAAGTAAAATACAAGTATTTTATTATATACAAGTAAATAATAAAAGTGACTGCTTGATTAAGAAAATGCACCATGGAAGCATTTCTGCTTAGTTGGATATTATTTTATTTCTCTACTTCTTATACAAAAATGGAATAAATATATAAATTAAAAAAATTAAATAAAATAAAAAAAGCACCAATACAAACCAACATACCTAACAAACGGATCCAAGGAAAAACAAAACAAAACAAAATCCCCTCCCATTCGTTACCTCTCTTATCACTATCATCCCTTTTTTGATAAAATCAGAAGAGACCTGACGCATGCGCAAATTCAACAAAGGTCGCCGGATAAAATATTAAACGGGATCAATTTTTTATCTCCACAACCAGGAAAAAGCAGTAAACAAACCTGTTTTTTCGGATCCCAATGCATCGCCTCGCTGTACGAGCCAGAAATGAAATGCGACCACATCATACTAGATAGGGAAAGATACAAGGGCTGTTCAACGAAAACAAAATAATTTTCTGTCATTCCGAAGCTGTGATGATAGCTTGCATTAAAATACTTGGACGACCTTATACTGCAAATGACTGTTCCATTTTCAAAGGGACTATGAGATGTATTTTCTGCAACAATAAATAAATAAAAAAAAATTCTTTGAACTTAACCGCGTCATAAAAAACAATGTACACATAAATATGACCATAGAAATATCGAATAATTTTATATAAATACACTAAAATTTTTTAATAAATCTTAGTGTCTACACTGTAAAAAAAGAATATTGTTTTTACAGTATAATACAGTTAATTTTAAAGTAGTAAACTGTAAAAATTGCTAATTTTACAGACATAAACTATAAAATTGCTAATTTAACAGCTTATTACGGTGCATTTTAGTTTTAAACTGGAACCTCTGCTGCCAGTATTATACTATTGTTTTACAGTTTTATACAGTTAAATTTTACGGCAATAAACTGTAAAATTGCTAGTTTTACAGTTTATTACTGTGAATTTTACAGTTTTAAAGTAGAACCTCGGCTGCCAGTATTATACTGTAAAAACAATAGTTCGTTTTTTGCAGTGTAGGGCTAGAAACATTGCAAGGCAAGGGAGGGGCGATTGATTTTATGATGTATCCTTTACTACATATCTTGGTTCACAAATGTTAAACTCATATGTTTTGGACTTCAATTGCGAAAAGTATTATAAGGAAAGTCCTAAACCTCCCTTCTGCTAGCATCAAAGATAGCCTAAAAATGTCTTTTTTGAACTTCAATATTGAAGTTTTACCAGTGGTGCGTCCCTCAAGGTAGGGGAGATAGCCCCATCACCCCTCCTTTGTGTCTGTCCCTGCTTAGTTTTAAAAAAAAAGTGAAATATGACATCAACTTCCTTAATACTCCTGTCTTGATCGTCCAATCGGCAGATAGATGGAGCTAATAATTTTCACCTGAAACAAAACAGAACAAAAAACCGAAGACCATTTAATTTTCATATATTTTTTTCTTCTACTTGATAAAAAAAAATTCTTAACAATTTTTTGGCAAGTTGAAATATTTTCTTTTTTTACAAAAAGGCACTTTTTTTTTAAATCCGAGAAAAACCTTAAAGAGACATTCAAGTTTCATATTTTCAGTTACTTTAACTTAATATAGAAGAAAATATATGAAAATTAAAATAGTGGTTTTTTTTTTATGAAATTCGGTTGAACAGAAATATTTTTTTGTAAAATTTTTTTTTCCCCATGTTCAGATATTTTAAAAAAGATTCTAGAAAGGTCAGACTTGCTTTTTTCGTAAATCCTAAAAAAATTCCCCAAAATATCAATTTTTAGAGCCTTTTAATGGAGGATCCCCTTAAAATATTTTAAATCTATAACGCTGTATCTAAAAAATACTTACCTTTAGGGGGAAATTTTAAGATGTTATACGTTGGCTTTAAGCCAAATGTGCTGCCTATATTGTACACTGTTCCATCCGTATCTTCGTGCGCATGAGCAAGGGCAGCATTAACTGGTACAAATTTTCTTAAATTAACCTGGAAACAAACCATTGTTTAATTCAATAATGACAATAGCGAGGAAGAATCTTAAGTATCTTATATAAATTGTACGAGATTGATTTTCACACTAACTGCATTGGTTGCTTGAAAAACACCTCATTGAAGCACTATATGCAATGAAATCTGAGAACATGTGCTTTTATGCCACAAACAGAGTAGTTTGAGGAGTAGCAAATATTTGGAGAAATAATATTTTGAAGCTATTTAGAACTTTAAGGAATCATTTTGATACGAGGAAAACCTTTACAGTCGACGCTCGATATAACGCCCGTCTCCGTTCTACAGAAAACGGTCTTTATAACAAGTGGTCGCTATAAGAGGTAGAACATAGAGTATATTGGGATACAGTTGGGGTTTCCTCACCGGTCGTTATATTAGGATGGTCTTTATAACGTGTGGTCGTTATAACGAGCGTCGACTGTATTTAGTTTGTTTTTTATTTATTTATTTATTTTCATTTTATTTTATTTATTTATTTTTTTATATAAAGACTTAAAGTGAATGGGTTTCTTCTTATGTATCATAAAAGAAACTCCCTGAAATCTTACTATTTGAACTTGTTCGGCAAAAGTTGCGAAGTACATCAGCAGTCACTGTTTTACAGAGAAAACTTGATCTCGTATGGTAAAAACATAGTCATTACAAGTATACACGCAACATTTAGCTTTAAGCAATAGCAATATTTCATAAAAACACGAACATCTAAGTGAACAACCTTTTGAATAGACTCCAAATTCTCAGGATTAATTTTCCATATGTTATTCGTCTCAGAGCAAGCGTAAGCTTCACCTCCGTACAACACAATATTCACCAGGTCATTATCCGTTAGTTCATCTATGTTGAACAGACTTGCAAAGCTAGAAGACAAATAAATAAATAAATATATATTTTTTTATTTCTAACAGAAGCTCTTGAATAAAGTTCATTGACTCGAGTGTGCATGCACACACTCAGCACAGACTCATGGAGAGCGATACATCAAAAGTTATAGGGGAGAAAAAACATTAAAGTAAACGGTAACAAGATATAATGTAAAAAAGTTTCATGTAAAAAGGTAAAATGTAAAAAGATAACTTGTAAAAACATAAAATGCAAAAGGCAAAATGTAAAAATATAAAATTCAAAACTCAAAAAGCAGTATTAAAAATTAAAATCGTAAAATCCAAACATGTATAAAAAATTTAAAAGTTTAGGGTCAATCAGTGCCGTATTTACGTATGGGCTTAATGGGCTGTAGCCCAGGGCGGCCCGATTGGGGGGGTGGCACTTTTTCCATTCAAGACAGCAGAGCGGATCGGCAGCGAGAATTGCATCAATTAATTGAATTAAATACTGTTCTTTATTTAATAACACTGAAATGCTGGTGGAATTTTTCATACAAAAGTATTGAACCGCAGTTTTTTTTTTTTTTTTCAACTCTGAAATTCAACACCTCAAGGGGGGGGCAGTTTCAAAAGCTCAGGGCGGCCTCACATCCAAATACGCCTCTGGGGTCAATCATACTACAGTTCTAAAAGTTTGTCCCTGTCCTTCTAATATTTCTCATAAATATTGACAGAGACTGCAGGACATTCTCTGAGATGAAAAGCGTCCATGGCAATGTCTCTTAAAAGATATGCAAAATTGCAGAGTAGACAATTTGGTGTAGTGAAGATGTTTATCTTGAAAAGATGTGAGGCCAGACAGACATGCCCGGTCTCGAGGTAAAATATAAATAAATAGGAATAAGACCATCTTTTCTTGTTTAATAATATATTTTTTATCATATTACAGATATTCAGATTCCATTAGCAAGAAAATAATGTATTATTTCCACTCGCTTTCCCCTAAAGTTATTGCAAAATACTTTTATTACAGGGAAATTCCAATGTTTATAAAATCATCAATCAATTGCGGCACAAAACAGCCTGAAAAGACTCCAAATATGTTGGATTCTTGTTTCATCGCATGAATTTTATAAAGAACATGGACTATATTTCTAAAAGTACGATTAAAATTTGTTGATTTCTAGATACAATATTTATATAATGTTTTTTGATATGACTGCAACATTTATATGATGTTTATCCGACTCCGTAAGAGCTATTCACAATGGGACCGTTCCGTCTGAACGAACTCGTTTTTCGGACGTAACGGAAGGAGGTGAAAAATGTCGAGCATTCCCAGTAGCTCCGTCTGAAATTCACCCACAAGAGATAAAGGACGCGCACCTGGCGAGAGCCAATAAAGTCGCTGCCAAAAAAAATCGGATGGCTGTCGGAGCCGACGACATCAAGCATTCTAAAACGGTGACGGAAGCCGAAGATTCGGCTTGCTGTCATGGCAACGGATTCTAAAAACCAGTTTCGCAGCGAAAAATTCGGTTCGGACGCCGGAACGGTCGCATCCGTGGGCAGACGTTACCTTTATGATTCTAATTACTTATCGTCTCCTCCACACCCCTTAAAGTTTGGCCCATGAATCCTGGGACATTCTCTGCAATAAGTTATCCTTCAACAGTCTGCATCATTATTATTATTATTTTTTTGCCATTACAAGTTGAATAGCTTTATAAAAACAATTTTTTGACTTGAAAACTAAACTTTTCATTTTGTTGTTTATGTTTAGTTCATCACAAACTGACACATTTTATTACCTGTTGTTCACTTTGAGCTCCTACCCCTGTTTTACATCAAAATAAAATTGTCCTCAGAATCCTGGGGCACCCTATATACTTGAATATATTTTTTTAACTTTTAGCTCCTGAACAGGAAAATAAACTTATCTGATTGTGCGTACAATTGCACACTTAACATAAGAGCCAAAACATAGAGTAACGAGTAAAAATATAAAAAGAAAGCTGTAATAAGATAAACTATAAAAAAGTAAATTGTTAAAATGTAAAATTCAAAGGGAAAATGTAAAAATATAGAATCTACAATCTAAAAATGTTTAAATAATTTAAAAATTAATAAAGTCAATCAAACTGTAGTTCCAAAAGTCTGTCTCTGGTCTTTCAGTATCTTTCGCTTATATACTACACTGTACAAAATAGATGCTATTTTTACAGTATAATAGAGCTAATTTTATGGTAATAAACTTTAAAATTGCTAATTTTACAGTAGTAAATTGTAAAATTGTTAGTTCATAGTAATAAACTAAAATTGCGAGTTACAAAGTTTATTACTGTGCATTTTACGGTTTTAAACTGAAACTCCTGCTGCCCCAGTATTGTACTGTTGTTTTTACAGTATGATACAGCTAACTTTATGTCAATAAACAGTAAAATTGCTAGTTTTACAGTAATAAATCGCAAAATAGCTGAGCCATTCCATGTGACAGCATGGGACATTTGGATCTGTTTTGTCAGTAGATTTTGTTCCATAAATACAAGTAAAATAAACCAGGATTTTTTCGTTATTAGCAACAGTTATGCTTTGTCATGAGTATTACATGGAATGGAAAGTGATAAGTTCATAGTTGTAAAGAAAATGAGACAAGGATAAGCAATATAATGCCTGTGACGGAACACGAACTCAAACGAGTCCCATTCCGTCACAGGCATTTTAATGCTTAAAATTTGGTTATTTTCAAGCAAATAACTAACTAATCCTTATTTTAAACAAATAACAAATAATGACTTTTCTACGCAATTCGTATGACAAATCTTTGCCGTTTCTACCAACAAAAAATTCCTGTCGTATTTTATTTGCATTTATAAAACAAAATCTACTGACAAAACAGCTCCAAATGTTCCGTTCCGTCACGTGGAATGGCCCAGCTGGTTTTACAGTTAATAACTGCTTTCAGTTTTAAACTGGAACTTCTGCTGCCAGTATTATGCAGTGAAAACAACTTTATTTTTTGCAGTGTATAATTGTTGCTTCGAAAGAAAAAAAAAACATGGTCAACAAAACTTCTCCAAATCACTACGTATCAAATTACTCACCGCTGGAAGATAGTTTTGCAAGGGTCGGGAACGGCTCGAGTTCCGAATTCCGAAGTAACGATTCGATTTGCCTTCATATTCCTCTTGTACGCATCGCTTCTCAGAAACCGGCTTTGGTACTTTACGTGGCCGTCTTGAAATTCGAAGCGATGCATCAGAGCTAAGCCGTCGAACACGTGGTTGTATTTGTCAGGGCCTACCTCTAAAAGACCAGACCCTATCCGTACCAGGTTTCCTTTCAGCCATCGAGGCACTTCACCTAATGAAGAGAAAAGCTAAATTAATCATTCATTGAAGAGGTAAAAATCAAAAGAAATGCTGTAAGCACAAAATAGAAACAAAAATTAGCCTATTGTGAAAAGAAAAATACGCTTTTCCAATTCGATCGAACATCTCGTTATCTGCAATGTTTACTAATTATTTTTTATACTTCTTATTTTGATTTAAATTTTACATCATGGTAAAACTTTTATCACAAGAAATCTAAAAAAAGCTTATTATAAAGCGTCTTTATAAGGAAAATCCAAATAAATAAAATATGTGTTCATGTACCCTATACAAATCCGCAGTTTACGTCGGATCTGAACCAAATTTGCCAGGGAGGTAGTTCGGCACCCGGGACAGGTCGTAGGAGGATTTTCAAACCCCAAAAAAGAACCGATCCATTCGAATTTTAATTTGAGAACCCGAAAAAGGCTTAAAATGGCTCTCTCTACTAAAAGTAGTTTTCGGATCTTCTCCATTTTGGTCTCATTGAAAAGCTCGCAAAAAACACCTCTTAAGAATATTTCCTTCCGAAGGTTTTGAAAACCCCCAACCGTTAACTTTACCCAGAAAAAATGAAATGAGCGTTTTAAAGTTGAGAAATATAAATTTTAAATTGGATTTAAATTATCGTCTGCACGAGTGTTGCAGAAATTAATTAGAGTGAAAGAAATTATTAATAAGAAAAAGGTGTTGCCATTTTTTCTAGAACAAAACAAATAAAATTCTTGCTTTTGCTTTAAGACTTCTCCTGTCCCAGGAGGATTTAAAGCTTTTTTGGAAATTGATTTAGTTTCCGTTCTACGTGCCGGCAAAATGTCGACTTTAATCGGAACTTTTATAGGCAAGCGTCACTTGACAAAAATTTTATTTTCAAATTAGATCCCGTGTAGAGCCAGGCGACGCAGCTAGTAATTTATAAAATAGGCATTAAGAGGATAGGTCGACCATCTGATAGACAACCCAACTTCTTCTATCCCACTTCCTCGGGTTTTTTTTTAATTTATTTATTCATTTTATTTTTATTATTATTTTTTTTTTTTTTTTTGACATGTAAATATATAAATATGTTCTCAAAAGTTCTTTCATAAAAACAGCTTTTCTTTTTATTTCATAAGTGCAAAACTTTAGTGGTTTAGAACTATTTTTTTGTCCAAACATAACAAACTGAGCAAATTTTATTCTGCGGAATAAAAACGTATAGCGCAATATCAGATATATGATACGCTTGCCGAAAGATGGTATTCCATATGTCAGATGACCTTCAAATTTTCTTTTCTCTTCCAGTTATTGGAGCGCTTCCGATTACTTCAGTTCTTCAAGTTTTTCTTTTTTTGGACATTATTGTTGACTTTTCGTATAATTTCCCAGTTTTTTTATATACGTATATTTTTTTAAGATCACAAAGACGACTAAATATTTGATTAAAACATTTCTAAAAAGCTGAAAATAAACTAAATAAAAAAGTGAAAATCACGGAAAGAACACTTCATTTCCGGATGATTTCATTCTTTATTTGAACAAATTTTAGCTCAATTTTGCACAGTTCAATAACATAACACTATAGTCTTCTGACGAAGTTAAAGCAAAGGACATTTATGATAAACTAAACAGCGTATTTGCTCAAACCAAATTTATTTAAAAAGCTCTTGACGAAGAGCATGTACAAAAATGAATTGACGCAGCTGGAAGCAGTGGAATGACAGATAGTTACAAAATAAAAATTTTGAATAAAAAAACTACAGAGTAAAGATGACTTTTTTTTATTTTTATTTCCTCATAGACTTTTCCTAGACGAAATGTTAAAATTGATTGCTTCACTCAAAGTGAAGTGAATTAGTATGAGAAAGCGCAAACGATTTTTATTTATATTTTTTTAACGTACACGCTTGATTTTCCCAATATACTTTATTGAAACGATTTTTGTTCTTGTGGCAACAGTTAAAAAGTTTAAGCAAAGATTACTTCGCGGAATAGAATGCATAATGAAGTTCAAAGAATCCGTGCGTATGTGTAAGTTGCTTTTCGACAATTAAAAATATTTACTGATATTTACAAAATTAATCTTCAGAAAAATAAATGGTATAAAATTTGATTTTGTTCGATTAAATTGATTAAAAAAATTTATTCTTTGAACTCGAGGTTAATGTTTATATTTTATTTGTTACTGCCATTTTAGCCATTTTAGTTGAAAATTGTGTTTTAGTAGGGGTTTTTTCTGTAATAACTTCTTGCCACTTACATATTCAAAAAAAAATCGAGTTTAAACTATTGCTCTTTAGAACGGTCATAGTTAAGATTATTGAAAGATAATACCTAACAGTTTGAAACACGGAATTCGACACTTTTTTCATGAACATAGCTTTTTTTTTATGTGAATCAAATTTTGTTTCCGAAAACTGCTTAAACTTTGGAAAATCGCGGAGCCTAAGACAATAGAAGTTAAGAAAAACGATGTTGAGATAGAAGAGAGTAGGCCAGCTTATTTCTAGACTAATTTCCTGCTTGTTGTGCACATTTTTTTTTAAATTTTCACCTAAAAATGTATGAAAAGGAAAGAGAAAAACATATTAGAAAATTTTTTTAAAAATGTATCGTTTCAAGTTTTTTTTTTTTTGAGGGGGGGGCACAGGTTTACGAAGTTAGGAATTTTTGGGAGAGAGTCCGTGAAGATATGGACTTAAGGAATCACTGCGCTAATGCACTGCAATGATTCATCATTTTATTTCAGTGAACTTAATGACTTTTAACAGAACGCCGAAGATTAACAGAAAGGATCTTTAGACAGTGTTCTCTTTTTTTACCTTGAAGTCAGGGATTACCTTGAAATATTACCTTTTTTACCTTGAAATGAGGCATTGTACTTCACCGTCGGGTTGATAATAAACAATTATCATCGATTTTATTCACAAAGTACAGCAATTCAGTGTTTGGTTGATAAATATCATTATTTTATTTACTCTGAATGATTGACAAGGAACTCTATCTTGTTTCATTCATAGATCATAGTAATTTGCATTTTGATAGTACAGCAAACATAATTGATTTCATTCATACAGTAGCTGGCACCTTAAATAAGGATGTTTTGAGTCGGAGATTTTAATCATTTGTTGTTGCTTTCAAACATTTTGCACCATTTACTAACTACAATTATAGTTATTTCATTTCATTTTATTTCAATTTCGTTAAATTACGAAGAAAAAAATTGTTCATTGCTTTCAAGAAACTCTTTGTATTTTGAAAGTTAATTTAGGAAACAATGTAGACAATAATTGGTATATTTTTTCTTTGTAGATTTAAATGGCTTTGTTTTTACCCTAGCTCCACCAACTACCTGATGCACTTAGATTTATCTAAACAGATTGAGGATCGTTGGGAGACTCACAGCTTGAATTAGGCTCCAAACCACAAGGTAAAAACCGGAAGAAATACTATACTTGGATAGAACATCCACGTGTCAGAGAAGTATAAACCTGTTAAATATTCCTAATTTGACTTGTAGATATTTTAAAGAGATTTACAACGCACAAAAATTCACCATCGTTGAATTTTAAAACACAATGCTTGATTTTTAATGATTTTTTAAATCCCCCTGCTAAACTAGTGCCCAACTAGTGACGTCATATAACTAGTTCCAGTGACGCACATAGTACCCCCGCGGAGCGGAGATTCGCACGATCGAGTTACTATGAGTTATACGAAAAAAATATTTTTTATAGTTTAATAGGTTGGAGAGGCGGGGGGGGGGGCGCAGTTACAAATCTTGCATGGGGCCCACAAGGTCTATGTGAGCTACTGGCTAGTTCTTTCAGTCTTCCATAAAACTTGTATTGCAGCTACCCTAGCTTTTCATTGCGGAGTTTTTTCCCCTCTGTTATCAATTAGTTTAAGTCTATTAATTCACTATGAAGATTAAATTCGTCAAAGGGAAATCCAATAACGTGCCACTGGTGTCAACGATGATAGTTTTGACCTTTTTGTAGAGAAAACGATATTCAATTTTTTTGAAATGCATCACTTGGAGACTTTCATTTTTTTGAGTCCTGATCAGCAGCGTTGTGAATGCGGGTAAAAAATTGTCTACAGCTGACGTTAGCTGAGATCCACGCTTCATTGTCGCCTGCGGTCGAAGAACGAAAAATAAACGAACGAAAAATGAAACAAAAAATATCGTCTAAATTATTTTTATCCCAGTACTGAGAGTGAAGAATAGTATATTTAGCAACTTTAAGCTTTAAATCAAAATCGAAAACGCTTTTTTGAGTACTCAAAGAGCTGCATTTGTTCTTAAAATGCATGACAGTGTATGCCGTCAGAAAATAGATAAATATGTCGTGCGTATTACGCAAAAAAAGATAAACCTAAAGCTCTGCATATCCCTCCAAACATAAAGCACGAAATCAAGGAATACGAGACATTGTTCTTTTCATTAATAATTAATTAGCCGGCATTTCTCGTATTTCATTTCCGGACACAGAAGCGTCTGAGAAAAGCTCTTTCCGGTGGCGAAATGAGCAAATGTATTTGTTTCAATACAGGATCAGTAACTAATTCGTAATTCACAAAATATTTACAGTAAATCAGGGTTACTTGGACCCAGAAGAGGGCTACTTGAGCCCACAGTAAAATGATAAAATCTGGGTTTGGTACTAGCGTTAGAGACTGCAGAGGGCTTCTACCTAGTGGAGAAACGAGGAACTACGTGCAAGTCTTCAACTAGTAGGTACCAAACCTAGATTTTATCATTTTATTGTAGTGGGCTCAAGTAACCCCCTAGGGTCCAAGTAACCCTGATTTACGGTAATCATTTTAAAAAAATTTCTGCTATAAAACTTTCAAAGAAAAAAAAAACGTACAGTAAAGAAAAGAGATCTTTCTTGAGAAAATCTACTTATATAAACCCAACTGCAATGATGCAGCAGTTTTTACGCTTGACAACATTTGAGTCATTCCACGTCAACTGGACCAATTTTTCAAATCGTCCCCACTCGACCATCTCCGATTTGGATTTGATTTTACAGAGGTGTAGACATGCCTGTGAAACTAACCTGTGCAAATTTTTAGCTTTCAAGAACCAAATCTGGAGGAGCTAGGATCCCGCAAAAAATGTGGCCCAAAATGGCGGATGAACTTCATGAAACAAGTTGCAATGTTTAGGTCAAGGTTGCAAAAAATTTTATCACAGTGGAAGCCTAATTTTTTTTGGAGCTTAAAGTACTTTTGGTTGTCAACACTCTCCAGTATATTCCTTGAGATTGCGTTTATTAGATTTTGTGTAGCATGTGCCTAAACTTGCGAAAAAACGCGGTGGGCAATTTTTTTCCTGGATTTCAGGGTGTCATAAATTTTTAACCAAAAAACTTCAAAGGTTTATACTTCGTAGTTCTATTGTCCAAATACTTGTTTTTAATATTTTACAGCTACAGAGCTTAAATATTGTATTTGTAAAAGATATTGGCACCCTAAGTGTCGATGAAAACGCTTCTTTTGAAAAATCGCCTGTTTTCAACTCCCTATATCTCAGGTTTGTCACCTAAGACCATTTTTTCTTTGGCACCACTAGAAAGAATAGATTTTTTCCTATCGAAATGAGTTTTTTTTCGATGGTGTTCTTTCGAATAAGGATGAAAAAATTAGCTTGAAATACTATCGGTTATGAAGAATTGGCATAATTAGGTTAAGACTGCAGAAAATTTTATCACACTGGGGGCCTAATATTTTTGGAATTTAAAGTACTTTTAGTTGTCAATACTCTCCAGTATTTTTTGTGAGATTGAGCTTATTAAATTTTGTGTAGCACGCATGTCAACTTACGAAAAAACGCGGTGGGCAATCTTTTTCCTGGATTCATAAATTTTTAACCAAACAAATTCAAAGGTTCATATTTCATTGTTCTATTGTCTAAATACTTGTTTTTAATGTTTTACAGCTGCAGAGCTTAAATATTGTATTTGTAAAAGATATTGGCACCCTAAGTGTCTATCAAAATCATTTTAATGGAAAATTGGCTGTTTTCAACTCACTGTATCTCAAGTTTGTCACCTTCAACCGTTTTTTCGTTGGCACCATTAGAAAGAACAGATTTTTACCTATCGAAATGAGTTTTTTTTTCGATGGTGTTCTTTCGAATAAGGAGGGAAAAAAAAGCTGGAAGTTTTGTCAGTTGTGAAGAATTGGCATAATTAGGCTAAGACTGCAGAATATTTTATTATAATAGAAGTTCGAATTGTTAACAACTTAAAGTACATTTAGTTGTTAATAGATTCTAATAATTATGTAATTTCCAGCTCATTAGCTTTTGTGTAGCATACATGAAAATTATTGGCAATTCCTGTTTAAAAAATAGCTTGATTTCAATGAACTGTAACTCAGGTTTGTCACCTTCCATCATCTTTTCGTTAGTACTACTATAAATAACAGATTTTTTCTTATCAGAGTATTTAAATAAACAACTAAATATACTTTAAGTTGTTAAAAATTCGAACTTTTGGTATAATAAAATTTTCTGCAGTCTTAGCCTAATTATGCCAATTCTTCATAACTGACAATACTTCGAGCTATTTTTTTCTTCCTTATTCAAAAGAACAGCATCGAAAAAAAAATTCATTTCAATAGGAAAAAATCTGTTCTTTCTAAGGGTGCCAACAAAAAAACAGTGGAAGGTGACAAACTTGAGATACAGTGAGTTGAAAACAGGCGATTTTTCATTAAAATGATTTTGATAGACACTTTTGACAACAATATCTCTTACAAAATCAATATTTAAGCTCTGCAGCTGTAAAATATTAAAACCAAGTATTTGGACAATAGAACTACGAAACATGAACCTTTGAATTTGTTTGGTTAAAAATTTATGAATCCAGGAAAAAGATTGCCTAACGCGTTTTTTTGCAAGTTAACATGCGTGGTACACAAAATTTAATTAGCTCAATCTCACAAAAAATACTGGAGAGTATTGACCACTAAAAGTACTTTAAACTCCAAAAATATTAGGCCCCCAGTGTGATAAAATTTTCTGCAGTCTTAACCTAATTATGCCAATTCTTCATAACAGACAGTATTTCAAGCTAATTTTTTCATCCTTATTCGAAAGAACACCATCGAAAAAAAAACTCATTTCGATAGGAAAAAATCTGTTCTTTCTAATGGTGCCAAAGAAAAAATGGTCTTAGGTGACAAACCTGAGATATAGTGAGTTGAAAACAGGCGATTTTTCAAAAGAAGCGTTTTCATCGACACTTAGGGTGCCAATATCTTTTACAAATACAATATTTAAGCTCTGTAGCTGTAAAACATTAAAAACAAGTATTTGGACAATAAAACTACGAAGTATAAACCTTTGAAATTTTTTGGTTAAAAATTTATGACAACCTGAAATCCAGGAAAAAAATTGCCCACCGCGTTTTTTCGCAAGTTTAGGCACGTGCTACACAAAATCTAATAAGCGCAATTTCAAAGAATATACTGGAGAGTGTTGACAACCAAAAGTACTTTAAGCTCCAAAAAAATTAGGCTTCCACTGTGATAAAAGTTTCTGAAACCTTGACCTAAACATTGCAACTTGTTTCATAAAGTTCATCCGCCATTTTGGGCCACATTTTTTGCGGGATCCTAGCTCCTCCAGATTTGGATCTTGGAAGCTAAAAATTTGCACAGGTTAGTTTCATAGGCATGTCTATACCTCTGTAAAATTTGATCCAAATCGGAGATGGTCGGGTGGGGACCACTAGTCCACTTGACATGGAATGACTCATTTAATACACATCCTAATATTTTTCATATTTAAAAATGGATGTATGAATCTATGTATGTAGTATGTACCTATGTATGTCCTTTATAGACTCAAAAACTACCCGTCTGATTTTTTTTTTTTTTTTTAATTTCACAATTTGTTTGTGTCATCACTGGGCACATCAAGAGACCAATTAGAACAAAAAATTTGACAGGTAGTTCTTTTTTTATTCTAATTTTAGTTGACCCTTCCACATAAATTCTCTATTTTTTTTTTAATCTTTCCTCCATAAAAATCATTATTTAGTGCTTCAGCTCAACTTCCCCTCGATCGCTAATTTTGCGTTTGATATTGTCTTTGCTTCGCGTGGTTTTCTGAGGCTTCTCTCAATTCAAGTAGTTAAGAAACGTTTCTTTCGTGAGTATTCACACTTGAATACACAGGATGTCCACTCCTATCATGGCTCAAGAGCTAATTTCTAAACCGTTAGAGATAAGCGTATAGTTTACTTAGGAAAAAATCTCTAAAGAACGAAAGGAATTTGGGCTACGAAATGTTTTTCAAAAAAATCAAATTTTGAAAGAGTCACGAAATTTAAATTTTTATACAGTCCCCCAGTCCTATCAATCGTATTTAGTAAAACATTCTTGACACTGTAACGTTTAAAACTTCAAAAAAATCACTGTTCTACGACAAAAATTGACCGAGTTATGACGTTTTGAAAAATCAAGATTTTGAAGGATTTCGCATACGGTCCCTTAAGTGATCTCTTGATGACGTCATGAAATAACGCAAAATCTTGATTTTTCAAAACGTCATAACTCGGTCAATTTTTATCGTAGAACAGTGATTTTTTTAAAGTTTTAAACGTTACAGTGTCAAGAATGTTTTACTAAGTATGATTGATAGGACTAAGGGGCTGTAAAAAAAAATTAAATTTCATAACTCTTTCAAAATTTGATTTTTTTGAAAAACATTTCGTAGCCCAAATTCCTTTTGTAATTTAGAGATTTTTTCCTGAATAAACTATATGCTTCTCTCTAACGATTTAGAAATTAGCTATTGGGCCACGATAGAAGTGGACACACCCTGTATAATATTGCTGTTTTTATTTTTTCAAAAGTAGAAACGCAATATTTTAGAAAATCATCGCAGATAAATAACACATTTAAGTTTGATATCACGTTGTACTTCATGCAAATTTAACTGACCAAGTTGTCACAAAAAATACCTTCCTCGATTTCGCATGTTGCATTTTAACCCGTGCGACGCCGGGCATATCCACTAGTCACTATATAAAAATGAATAACGATATTTTCTCTAACATTTAATATTATTGAATCATGCAACCTTAAACAACTGAAATATTGTGAACATTCGCGGTACCCATGACGACCATGTTGCGCAAGAAAAAGTGTCAAATACCACAAGGGATTTTCTTTTAGATCCCCTTGAAAAAAAAACTTAAATTATCGATTTGTACAGAATACAGTGTTAATTAAATTATGGATTTCTTTTTTAACCGACTTGACAATATATGAAAAAACGAATTTATATCAAATTTATATTCTCAAATTCTTAGGCAATATGTGATAGTGAATTCAACCATTAATGAGTGTTTTATTCGGAACATTTAAAATTGAGTAGTTTTGTCTAATATTTTTACTTACAACGTATAGTTTTGTGAGGGACAAATTGAAAAAGCACATTAAAAAAAATCGCAACAGAATCGTGAAAATCATTTGTATGTGCTTCTTCTGGGTACAAAATAAAGTGATTTAAAATTGCTACTTTTTCTTTACTAAAAATAAAAATAAATAAAAACTTTGGAATAAAAATTTTCAAAATTGATTTAATCAATACTTTCTAACTTGCTTCAATATTAATTATTTGGATAAATTTTATGGAAATTTTATTTCAATAAATGTAGATTTAAAACTAAACATTCTGAAACAATAAAATATAAATATCACAGACAAAACATCAATAAAAGAAATAATTATTGTAAAAACCTCAAAATGTTCTGATCTGCATGAGTGATAATTAACCGACTTCAACAAAGGAGGAGGTTATACAATTCGTCGGAGAATTTTTTTTTTTTTTTTTTTTTTGGTATGTTACAAGATTACTCGAAGATGTCTGGAGCGATTTCAAAAATTCTTTTTTTGTTAGAAAGGTCTTTCTTTCCGATTGGTCCCATCCTCTCGTGGTCCGGGTTCGATAACGGAAACCTGCAGAAATCTTTCGAAAAAGAAATTGGGATCACAGTAACCGTAATAATGACCACTTTGAACGCCAGGCTTCTCTGGATTGCATAAGGAAATTCATTTCTATGGTCTTTTTCAAAATTTTAAACCGAGTATCTTTCTATGTCCTGCTTTTTTTTCCTGAACTCCAACGAACTGAAAGTCGTACCAGGTACTAATTGATTCGTAATATTTCAGGTTTTATTAGTCTTAATTTACATAAGTTTTGATAAAGGAATTCTGAAGAAAGTGAGGAAAATCTCCAAATTTTTGCTCAAATTTAAAGCGATTTGTCCTAAATAATTAAATATGAAATACATTGTTACAAAACGTGATTGATATGAAACAGTTATTATAATGATAATGAAAATTTTGAATGAAGACTTAACTGAAGCAAACATGAAACTCATTAGCGTGCCACGTACGTAATACGTCGTAAAATTTTATGAACCGCCAGCATCTAGTGTTGTTTTAAATTAGTTGAAAAGCCGTTAATATTTAGCCTTTGATTAAACTAGTACACAAATTAATACCAGAGAATAACAAGGATTATTTTTTAGTGTCAATCGTTTAAAATTTTAGACGGGTTGATACTTTCTTTCTTTTTTTTCCTTACATAGTTTATTTTATGAAGCATTTGCTTAAGCAAATTAGGTGAAGTTTTGTAATGGAAACATTACCTTATTTCATATGTACATTTACACTAAAAAGAATAAAATAAAATATTTTTGGAAAAAAAATTGAACCGACTTCGGAACTTTACTCGGCAAGTGCTCTAAAAAGTAAAAAATAATTTTATTCTTTGAACACCCTCGACACTACATTTAAACATAAGTTTTGAAGTTGGTGCAAAAACTATAGGTGAAATGATGTTTAACTACATTTTGCCAACATTTTTCAGAGAAACCATTGAAAATTAAGAGCTGAATATTTGTACCATTACATAAATATGAGGTTGTCAATGTAGTGTATGCGAATGCGATTAAAGAACCTGGTTTCCTTGCAATTTATATATATAGTTAAATTATAGTTTCGTATGATTCTATATAGTGTTTTTACGCCGATTTCAAAACTTATGTTTAAATGTAGTATCGAGGGTGTTCAAAGAATAAAATTATTTTTTACTTTTTAGAGCACTTGCCGAGTAAAGTTCCGAAGTCGGTTCAATTTTTTTTTCCAAAAACATTTTATTTTAATTAAATTTATTCAGGATTAATATATTACTTTGCCAATGATTTCTGGAGATAAAACTAGTTTTCATAAAATATTTTGCTTTTTTCAAACCCATTTATTAATAGATTTTTTATGAGATATTTTAAGATAAGAACCTTGAAAGGTTTTTGTTGAAAATTATTATTTATTCATTTCTTTATTTATTTTGTTTCTCCACCTGAATCATGATTGCAAAAAATATCATTGGATTTTTTTAATGGATTATATCAAGTTAAATAGCAGTTTATTTTCATCGTTTCTTTGTGTAAAACAAAACAAGTTAATTTCATGTTTGAGACAAGCGAGGGAGAGAGAGTTAAGGCAGTTAATAAGAAAATTGCTGTCGACAGGCTGAACAATAGACTCTTTCAGATCTAGCCGAGCTTCTCATCAGATATATATATTAGGGTGTCCTAAAAAAAACGAAAGTCGGAATTTTGTAACGCATACCCTCTTATTTTTTTCCTTTTACATCAAAACAATTGTAAAAAAAGTGAACAACGGTAACCAGTGGCGACTTGCGTCCGAAAGTGCGAACTAGCCCTTTTCACTAGGCCAAATCGTAAAAAACTTTTTTCGGAAATTCAAAATTTCATGTTGATAAAACGCTTCCCCTAGATCCCAACATATCCCAAAAAATCATTTATCCAAATTAAAAAATATTTAGGTACCCCAAACGAGGCTTAAAATTCATAATTTTCTTCAAAAAATAGCTTTTTTTCTATGCATTTTGTAAACAACGAAAGATAAATCTTAAGAAATTATCAAGATGAAAAATATGAAGCATAAAGTATATAATTAGAGCTAAATATAAGTTTTTTCTCTCATTTTATATTTATTTCTCACGGAAATCACTCAAAATGAAGGTTTTTCCAAGTTTTAAGTTAAACTTTTCCATTTTAAATACTACATTTTTTTTATTCATCTGAAAGTATGTTCTTTAGTGTTTTTGGAACTTGATATTTTCTTTAAATTTATCTGTTATTTATAATAAATAAATAGTTAAAATAAATAAATTGAAAAAAAAAATTTTAAAAAACTATGACAACGATTTATTTACAACTTATATTTACTACGATATTACAGTACAATAAACATTACTAAACATACTATCGTTTCAATGTTTGTTTATTGCAGTCAGAGTATATATTTCGGTGCTCTTGAATGCAACAATACAAAAATTGTTTTTGCTCCTCATCAACTGTTAGCAAACCATGACAGTCCTGCATCATTTTTACAGCTCTTTCAGCTGTATCATTTACTGGTCTAAACACTGAGACCATCCTTTTTCCTTCAAGGAATTAAGTGTTATTCGCCCATAGAGAAGGACTCTCATTGAGAAAACTATCATCAATTTTGAGCCTAGTAAGCAAAGGCTATCTTTTAAATGATATGAACTTATTAATTGTTTTCTCTGCAAAATAATAAAATAACAGGTAATAAATGCGCGATATGAGGAAGTAACTAATTAAACAATTAGTTACTTCCTCCCCTCATTTTTTCAATTCGGCTCAGTACACAAGAACTAGTTTACACTTTCAAGCACCAAGTCGGCATAATTTGTAATTTTTGAAATTACAATAAACATTTTCGACATTCATATTGATATTAAACAAACATTTATTCAAATTTTTTAAAGAAATAAGGTTCCCAGCACGAGGCATAAAATTTATATATTTCTCTAAATATTAGATTTTTTTATTTATTTATTGCATCATTTGTGAATTTTAAATTGCAGATACACTTAAGGAAAATATCAAGTCCCAAAATCACTGAAGAACAAACTTTGAAAACAGCATTTGCAGATAAATAGTTTAAAAAAT
>JAXGGA010019149.1:0-20609 GCA_038373865.1 Uloborus plumipes
TGATAATAACTTTAAATATATGTTTAATGCACCCAATATAATGGTACATCCTGAGATGAGGAAACTAGGTATTTTTTTACCTATGCACTCGCACTTGGGAACTTCTCCGGAACTAGTTATGTAGGAGTTGAGGATTTTGTTGTGACCAGAAAGAATGGTCTGACTTGCAGTTAAGAAGGTAATAGTTATAGAAGGTACTTTAAATAATTTTATTTTATTCTTGAAGTGCATACAGCGGATTCATGAAACGCACACAATTGTTTTCTACTGCAATTTTTTTGTATTACCCCATAATAGGAGGCGTCAGCAGAAAAAAAAATATTTTTCTGTTTTTACCCCTTTCAAAACAAAATGCATATATAAATAGTTTTATAGCTTTTAATCTTATACGATCATTGTACAAGAATCCTGAATTTTATTTTCTGTTAAATTTCATTTTTTTTCTTAATCATATAATTTTATCTTATTGAGTTTATGGAGACGACAACAAAAAACAAGCCACATTGGGTGCGTTTATCATATAAATTTACTTCAGACTGAGCATACACAGCATATATTTAGTTATAATTTGTAGTGGTGCTCATAATTTTCGTATCTTAGATGCACATTGGACCGTATCGAAAAAATCGAGTTTTCCCGGATCGTTTAGCGGTAGTGCGGAAAAGTTGTGTACTGGCATCTCTAAAATGTGCGAGAAAATTTCAAGTTCTGGGTTGATATCTTCATCTGCCTCAAAGGACCGGAAATTCCGAAAATTGGACATAAAATGAGTAATTTACAAAAAATAATAAATAATACCAAATATTGTCTATAGTTTCGGGGTAGCGCTTAGAAGTTGCATAATTTAAACTACTTTAATAACACAAAAAAAATAAAATTATAGGTTAATATCTTTTTCCGCCTAATCAGCATCTAATTTTGGAAATTTGATTTGGTTTTTCATTATATATTTATACAGTGAAATTTAAAAGTTTATTATGTTGCAGAATTGGTTATAATGATAGTAGTGTGCTAATCTCAACACGGCATGGACTGGTTAGTTTTCTTTTTTTTTTCTTCTCGTAACACCGGAAGAATGTGGTGGATACATGACTTAATGAAACGTCAATGAACATTCTACGAAAAATCGCTAAGTCTGGCGCCTCCCTCCCCCCAATTTGACGAAGAAAACTATAAATGTAATCGCCCGAATCACCTTCGACGCAAAGAAAGCAGCAGTTTTTTGGCACAGGAGACCGAGAACAGGAAGTCGTTGACACACCCCCAATTTATGACTGAAGAGGAATTTAGGCTCCTCCCACGCGAGAAACATCTGTGGAGGAAAAGAGTCACGGTTGCAACGAATAGCTGCTATGATCCAAGATGGAATCAATTAAGGAGGTAAAAAGTAGCTAAAAAATTTGTATCGGGCATCTGGCAATGGGGGTGAGGGAGAGAAGTAAAGTGAAGAAGAACCACACACAAGAGGATATATAAAGCATCAGCACCACAGATTTGGAGGATTTTTACATTTTTGAGAACCAGTCTTTTTGAACGGATGTGGGGCCGGTTTTGAGCGTCTCTGGATATTAGAATTTTGAGCGCCAATTCCGGTACCCAATAATCCGGTGGGATGGACAGCAAGAACCGCCTAACAAGATAATGTTTACCAGGATGAAGGCGATTAAGCCAGAATGTATTAAATGACGACCGGAATAAACCATGTTAACCCCATGTGGTGAGTTTGTTTTTTTTTTAAGATGTATTCTTGCATTTTCTGAACGCCGCGCTTTTGGGTATTTCACTCCAATGCAATGTACTGTTGTTTTTTTTTTTTTTGTGTCGTGTTTAATTGCGGAATGTTAAGTGAGCAATTTTTACGGTTCGAGAATTTAACTTTATAATTTGTTTTTCATCTAGTCTTATAATAATGTTTTGTAGATTTTGTATTAAGCACTAACGATCACGCGGCCTAATGTATTCATTTTCAAAATTTAAGGTTCTTTGCTCACTGCATTCCAGATGAGGTTGTTTCTTTAGGAATTGGAGCAATGCTCGAAGCTATTTTTCCTTTTCAGCAGGATATTTATCTTTTTCTTTCAGCAGAAATAATTGGGAATTTCAGTTTTAATTATGTTTTTTTAAATTATTTTAGGAGGTAAATTATTGAAGATTATAGAATGATTATTACATTTAATTAACTTTTTAACTCACTACACCACACTTATAAAATAATTGGATGAAATTTAACAAAGAAAAATTCAGTATATTGTATACTTATCATTAACAGATAAGAATGTTACATTGCGGTTACAGTTAACTTTGCGGTTAAGGCTCACAGAGTTACATATAGTTTAAATCAATAACATATGTCAATAATAGGTGAAATAATAATCCATAAATATTAAACAAAGGACTGACCAGGAATTACCCCACTGACCAAGAATTACCCCAGTAGCCAGGGGCATTATTTGGAGACTTCCTGCAAATTATTCAAAACAATAATGGTAAATCCAAAACTATTTTTCAGTAACTGACATGGTACCTAATACAATCAAAAAAACGAAAAAGAAAAATATTCAGAAGTTTGAGTTTGATCACGATCTTTGTACAAATGTATCAAAACTAAGGCCAATCTTGTTTTACGAAATTTAACAAGCGATTTTAAAAATATTTTTTTTTCAAACTAAATACACAGTCAACTCATAATTAAGTAATGAATTGCAATGAAGATAGTTCAGAGTACCTCTGTGATTTTTTTCATTTTGCTGAAGGATTATTAAAACATAAAAAGGACTGTGACCAGGAATTACCCCAGAAACTTGCTGACCAGGAATTGCCCCGGGTGACCCTAATTCTTTGGACTGATTTTTGAAGTTTCAATTCAGCCCAACGAAATTCACCATTAAGTACGCCTATGTTTACTGCAGCACTGTCACGCCCAAGTTACGAGATGTACTGTTCCTATTTGGTACCGGATAGTACTATTTGTTAAAAGAGAAGAATAGCGGTGTTTCACTTTTTTGGCAGATCGTCAAACCTAGTATGCCTTGCATGTGAAGTATGCAAAAAGTAAACAGTTATACGGAAAAGTACCAAAATGCGTCAAAATTTCCAAAATTAGACGCTGATTAGGCGGAAGAAGATATAAACCTATAATTCTAATTTTTTGTGTGTTTAAAGTTGCTTCAATTAAGCAACTATTAAGCGCCTAAACAAAACTATAGACAATATTTGGTATTATTTATTATTTTTTGTAATTTACTCATTTTATGTCCAATTTTCAGAATTTTCGGTCAACCTAGAACTTTAAAATTTCTTGCACATTTTAGTGATGCCAGTACACAACTTTTCTGCACTACCGCTAAACGATCCGGGAAAATTCGATTTTTTCGATACGGATTAATGCACATATCCAGTTTCCTTCATGAACAAAGCATTCACTAATTACCATGAAGATTCAGCTTTTATGTAAGCAAGTTGCAGTAAAGTTGCAGTTTTAAGGAAGATGAAAATATGCAAATTATTTACTGGAAGATCTATGATATTTCAGAGCTGTGGCAAGTCTTACATCTACCACCCCTACCGATATGCCTTCAAATTTTGAAAATTGAGTTTTAACGAAAAAAAAAAAAAAAGGTAAATTAGCTATTCCAACCCCCTCCCCCCACCCAGAAAATTAAGGGCTTGCTGTCATTATGTTAGGCACTGACGTTATTGTATGGACAAGCTTCAGGAATTGAACGAATAATTTTTCAATGATTAAAACGTGAGTTCATATCTCCTACAGTTGCTCAAATTTTCTGCATTGAAAAGAGGAAATGTGTTTGTAGTGCTTTATATATGTATACTTTTGGACCAAGTCTAGTGTAAATCAAAATTGTTTTTACGGTTATCGATGCTGGTTGTTTATACGCTGTTGTTTCTTATACTACATATATTATTATTAACAAGAATTATAATAATAAAATATAAAATATGCTCAACTAAGTCTGCATTTTAAACTTCCATAGCGGCTTTATTTCACAGCACCTTGGACCATGTAAAAGTGGGGTCACTTAGGACACAAGAAATGCCCAGGGAACATTTATTCAAAATAATGTAACAAAAGGCATGTAATTGTTGTTTTTTTTTTGGTCAATTTAATCTACACAATTTGCGTTTTTTAATAATAAATTTTGTTGCAAATACAAATGGTGGAAAAATAAAAAAAAATAGTCCGGTAAATGCTTTTGGTTTAGCTAAAACATTTTCTGAAATCCTGCAATATCATTTGTCTTAGTTTATTTGGTGGCATTTGTTTAATCTAAGCTTAAAGGAGAAAAAAAAAGAGTGAATTTATTTATTTAACTTACTTACAAAACTATTAAGCTTGAGAGCATGCAAATAGCTTTTTATGTATGCCGGAATAGAACATATACGATGCTTTGAACTTTTTACTGAACAAAAATTTTATCGCGAAAAATGAAACTATGAATATAATTATTTATACATTCGTTAATGCACAAGAAAACACTTTGCTTTTATTCCTTTTTTTTTTTTTTGGAAGCATTTATTTCAACATCTCTTTCACTTCAGATTTTTCGCAACTAAAACAAAGGCGAAAATGAAAATAAATACAAAAAGAAAATCTCCCAAAACTTTAATCCCTTTCAAAACTAGAAGCTTGATTTACTAACAAGTATGCTTCTTTCAAAATATACTTTGAAAAATCCTCAAGTAAGAACAATTTTAAAGAAATATCCATATTTTAGACATTTAAAAACAGTTATCAGAAAAATGCGATACAAAATACTACAAAATAAAATTGTTCCAATTATTGAAATAATAATGCATGGTTAATTTTCATTTTGTAATCTTTAATGAATATTTCTTTCGCAATGTGTTAAATCAACCTATAAAATCACAACATTATTCACGTATTAAAAAATGTGAATATCAACAGATGGGAGATGAACTATTTTTTGAGGTACTAATAAAGTTATCATTAAGATGCATATAGCATTTATATTCCATTAAAACGTATAAAAAAGCTTAGTTTATTTAATGTTAAAAAAAAACTAACAGTACTTTAAGCCTTTTTTAAAATTTAATAAATTAATTAAAATATTTGAAATGCAATTACGCAGCATTTTCTCAAACTTGCTATCAAATTTTAGTAATTTTAAACTCATATGTTTAAAAGTATGCTCCTTAAGTCCACTTTACCTAAAAATGTTATGCAATGCTAAAAGAATAAATGCACTTAATGCTTCTGATTACGAAGCTGAGAATATGTAAATAATTATTTCAGCATTCTAAATAGAACACAAAAACAATTTTTATTTCCATCCGACATAGTTCCAAATTAATTATAAATCTCCGCATTTGATGTATTTATTTCAACATAAATCCCACTTTCAGAGCTGAAACAAAGGCAAAAAAGAGAAGGCACGAATTCTAAGGAGGATCTAATCCCTTTCAAATCTAGAAATCTGCTTTATAAATAAGCATGCTTCTTTCATAACACATTTCGAAAAATCTTCGTTGGATTACTTTTATTGCTGCCATTTACTTTGCTCTTTCTTCCCCAAAATCACCATCCAGATCCCTATTTCAAGCCTCAAGATTTATTTTCGATTTGACAAGTTCGAAACATTTTCAACTCTTATTTTCTACTCAAACTGTTTTTGAGATTTCTCTTTTTCTCGTAAAAGGGTTTTATTACATTATGAGAGAAACTTTCTTCTTCTCTTCTATGCGAACAAATAATTCCTAACATGCAAGTAAAGTTTTATTTCTTTCTTGGCAAAAAATAAAATAAGGAGTATCCGTTGTTAGTTGTATGCATGAAATTTTTATTTCAGCAGTAAAAACTGAAGATAATTTTCTTCTTTGCTTCGCTTTAATTATTTGTTTATTTTCAGTATTTTAAATTTGCCTTTTTAGTTCAAACATTTTTAAGTTTCATTTTACAGTGTTTTAATGTAATTATCAACTTACTTGCTCTTGCATTTTAACAACATCAATATCACTGATCGTGTTCATTAAAAACTATTCTAGAAGTTAAAATATAAAAATATGAAAGAATATTTTTTAAAAAAATCTAATTTTACGATACCAAACTGTTTACCACAGAAAAAATTGCAGGCACATTGAGTGATGTTACATGTGAATTTTATAGTAGTTAAAATTCCGTTTTAGTAATTGATGAACTGAAGTCGATTTTCTGAAGTAGTTATATTATGCAAGTTTAAGGTATAAGAAAAAACTAAAATTACTCGCCGATATATGTGTGCTCGTCGTGACTGTCCACAAATTGAATACTCCTGAAAATGTTATGAGCTCAAATTTTTACCTTACTTGCTATGACATATACACAATTTGATACATAAAAATGGCTGCTTACTTGACTAAAATAGTAATAGATCGAGATCATGTTTTCCCCTTATTAATAGATTGTATTTTTAAAGCATATGTTTTTAAGCTTCTTAAAGTGTATCCGTATACAGTAAAAACAACGAGAAAGAAAAAAAAAAACAATTTATATTTGGATTTACAACCCAAAGAAGTGAAAAGCGACCAGTATATATTACTCACTGACACAAAGGATATAATAAGAATGCTTGCTAACCACAATTTCTATGTTTGCACGATATCCTAACTCAATAAATTTTCCTCCATTTAGACGAATTCGGTTGCTAAACTGCAGAGACATGATCTTTTCTCGAACACGTAAAAAAATAAAGATAGATACACTTCGTTCATATGACCTCATTCATCAAATAATTCTGAATTATGGAGAATTTTTAATACTAGCACTTAAAAAAAAGAGAGAAAGAAAGTATTTGAAACGATGCTGCACGCTATGTGGAAAATAATTTGCAATAAATTTGTTTATATTGTTTTTACTGAACTTTATTTAAAAATACATGAATACTATAAGTATATCATCTATTTCTGAATTATATAAAAAAAAATAGTGAATTCCAGAAATATTTACATGTGTTCTGAGTATGGAAGAGAACTTGAAAATAACAAACTGACTAATAAAATTCCGCATGAAAATCAGAATGTTATACACTTTAAATTTAATAATAGATAAAAAATGATTGACAGATGCAATGTATATTTTATTTTGCTTAATTTACTTGCCATCGTCTAGTGATTTTTTTCAACGTGGGCAGCGGTATAAAAGTTATCAGTGAAACTTTTGTGTAAACATTGTATAATCTGGGTTAGCTTACAAAAATCTTGTGAGGTTTCCGAAAATGCCCTACCCATATGTATGAATAATTTAACTTTAGTATAATATTTTTATTTAAAAAAAAATTGTATAAATATCGCTAAAAGTTGTTGAAACATAAGTCCTTGAAAAATATTCCTATAATGAAAAATTAAGTATTACGTCGGAAATACTTCCTTAAATGCATCCATAAAATTGCAATAACGCAAAATAATCTTAATGCTTCAAGAAAAAAATACATATATATTATTCAAGAGTAGTACAAAATATTTCGAAAGCGAACATTCAGTTTCACTTTTAGTAATCATTTCGTGTCGGAAAATATAATTCTAAATTGGTCGGTAATTTATTCACTTCATTTCATTTTTCAAACGAAAGTATAGTTTAATGACTATTGCGATGAAGGTAAATTGCATTCTAATGATGAAACAGAATTTTTAACTATCTTTATTATAGCATGAATTTACTGTAGCTGTTTTATTTTTCTCACCATTACGGGCTGAAAGTGATGAACACAGGGAAAGCCATACATATTTAAACATAAATGAGATCATTTCCTTTGCAGTTTTTAAGCGGATTTTCTTTTTTTATCTATTCATGAAAAGTAAAACGTGAGAAAATTTTTCAGCATTATTTTTCATGATAGTCATACCGATTTAAAATCTTGTGTTTTTTTCCACCATTTAATGACTATAAAAGACTTATGCTTATTACAGACTCATTCTAAATCCTATTTAACAGTAAGAGCAAGGTGAGAAAAATGAAATATTAACATCCATTAATACACATTCATTTTTTGCTGGGCGCTTATAAAATAACGAAATTTCTTCTAACACATGAAGTATTGTATAAAACATTGCCGAAATTCATGGGCGCACGCATTAGACCATGGACTTTTGATTTCTGAAATGAAATAATTTAGCTCCAAAAATCGCCACCAGAGGACATTTTGGCTCTAAAATGTCTATTGCAGTGGATATTGAAGAACGAAATGCCAATTGACAAATTACGCGTTAATTACATTTGCAACAAATTATTGCTCTTCGCAAATGAAGTTTAATTTGACCGTCATTGTGCAGTTACAAGAACTGCAAATACGATGAACTACATTTTCCACGCCAGCATATAATATGGGAATTGATTTCTCGCACTTTTCACTTTATGTTACACATTTAAAAGTTACGACATCATAAATATCTCATCGAAGTGCATCCCCTTTTAGATATCTTCACAACCAAAAGTCACAAGTATTGAGGTTGAGCGACCCTGGCGAAAATACCGTAGAAAATAACAGCTCTTTTACCAGAGAAATATTCAAAAAAGGACGCGCTGCACATTAAGGGCCCTGCTCCACATTGACGTAAAGCAGAAAAATAAGGCAGAAACGTAAAACGGATTAAACGGTATTCCTATGGAAATACCCGGATTTTTGGTTTCTGCTTTCGGTTTCGGTCGCGTTTTCTGCTGATGTGAAGCAGGGCCCTAAGTTCAACATGGAGTGGAGTGCCATCCTGCATGAATATAGTCGAATCGAGACAACCTCGTTGTTATAGTTGTGGAAACCCGAATCTCTATAGCAAATCGCCATCCGTATCAGCAATAATTGTACGCACTCAAATCTAATCCGTTGCAGAGCAATAAATAGAGCGAAATGGGCACTCAGAAACTAAACTGAACAATTGGACTGCACTTGCATCTTGAAAATCTAAAAGAAGATGACACAAACCTTACGTGGCACCGGTAGGCATAACGAGACCGTTTCTGGGGAATTTCAAGTCAAAATGCACGAGTTCAACACATAGAAAACCTATCAATCAATTCCCATTTATATCTTATGGTATTTAAAACCTTGAGAGATCATGCGTGTGAGTGAATGTGTGTGCGTGTGCGCAAATAATAATTCAACACGGATTTCTCTTCATTCCTTTCTAATGCACTTTAAAACCAAAGAACTGTAACTCAGAAAATAAAAAAGTCATTTCAATGTGATTTATTTCTTAGTTTAAAATTGTATATAATGTTTTTAACATTAAGCATTCGACTCCATGCTACGCACATAAAACCTGACTCTGAAGTTCAGTAACTATTTTACTAATCCTCAACATCGCTGCCTTTCTGCTGGAATATGCCAAACATTCAATCATAGCTGCACAAAAAAAAATGCCATTACCCACTTAATGGGTTTATTGATTCCACACTCCCTGCTGGGTTACTTTATCAGAATTGGAACTATTGGAGATGCAGTAAAGATGATTTGATTGCAGAAACCGTCCTTTTCCCAGTTATATTTTGGATACGTTGAGTAGATAAATCAATACCTTTTTGTGGTTTATCGGTTACTTAATGATGCAAATGAGTAGCTTTTCAAAGTCTGGAAAGAGTCTTTAGTTTGAATCGGGACATAAATTCCGCCCTGGTGAAAAACGGATAATAAAGGATGTAAAATATTTTCCCCATCGAATTGATGCAACAGAAATCATATGATAAAATAAATCAGTTTCTGGAGTTAGAAACGTAAGTGAAAATTTATTTCTTTTAAGTTAAGATGAATTTATATCTCACGTATCATTACTAATGCAAGAGACGCAATAAGATGTCATTAAAACTCGATCGCATTATAAGTCTTTTGCTAACTTAGGTACCTAAGTAAATCTCCTAATAATGCTTAAAAGTTACTGATTTTTATGAACTGAAAACACTAAATTTATGGGAACATAACACGCACACATAAATATAAGCGGCTGATAATGTTTATTTTTGGAAGATCTAAAGAACAAAAACTTTGAAGACTATTAAATTGTAGTTTTCAAATAGATTCTTCTCCGTACATTAAATTAATAAATGGTTTTATGTGCAAAATAAATCCCATGTTTTATTTATCATTTTTTTTCCACCAGTTCACTGAATAACAGGAATATCAAAGGAGGACAATCAGTATGTGTTCATCAATAAGCCTTTTAAAGTTATGTACACATCAATACAATTGTATTACTTATTTATCTAATAATGTACTATAAATTGTGTCGTTTGTTGTATTGCGTATCACTTACATATCCATAACTCAAGAAAGTCTAAAAACAAATAAAATAATATATTTGAAAGTACATTAAACGGGCGAATTGCAATATGAGATTATTACTGTTTCTAACTGAATAAAGTTTGTCTTACATTAGAAAATAGCTTGCGTCGTATGCAAATCGTGTAAATGTTTAAATTATGCTCTATCTCTTTTTGCAATATGTTCTTAAATTATGCTTAAATATACCCTGTACATTTGCCTATACTATTAAACTCACTGTAAAATAGGAAGGTTATTTTAAAACTGAAAAAAAAAAGTCACAGGTATAAAACATGCATAAATCAAGCGATGTTTACTTCACTTCATACATATTCCAATGTCCGATCCATATGAAAATTAAAAGAAAAATATTTCCCCATAAACTTATATATTTAAGCGTTGAACGTTTTAAACATAAATATAATTTGAAAATAAGAAACCATAAAAACAAATCCTAAAAAGCAAAACAAAAAGGCAGATCCTAGCAACAAGGGTTTCCAGAACTCTGATACGAAAGCATTGAAAGACGGCATTTATTGGCTGAACTAAAAATCAATCACATATGTAAACATTTTATCAGCTTGTCTATTTCGTTGTTTCATGATTGCTCCTTTTGAGATGTCTTCACATTTATATCGCTTCATTATAATTCCATAAGCTATTTTTTGCCAAAGTAAAAAGAACATCATCTCACGTATAGCTTTTTTTCAGCATGGACAGTTCTTCTGCGTGTAAATTTATTTAATTTTAAGTTAAATGATAAAGATCTTTTTGCTTCTACATACTATGCGAATTTTCATCAATGGCAGAATAAGTTTATACTCAACACAGAGCTAGCTTAAGTTTGGAAGATTCTTCTTAACAAATAGTGTGTTAAAAAGAAAAAAAAAAGAACGAAAAAAAACATGTTGTTGCACAGTCAAAGTTTGAATCATAATTTTTTTTAAATGACGAAAATATGTTTACTAAAATACGGCTTATAAGTATATCAGATTCTATTATGCTTTTAACTAATTCACAAACAATGTTGCGATAAATATAATAAAATGACGAAAATACACTTAAACTCATGCTTATTAAAAATTATTATACAATGAATATCACTGCGTTTCTAATGACTCCCAGACAAAACTTCTAAACCGCCATCTGCAAACTCTAATCTATTGAATATAATTGCATAAATTGTTAACGAGGGCCAGAAATTTCGCATTGAGCACTGCATATCCGCTGTAAAGCATACTGATGAGCAGTTGCTTGTATAGATCATTAGTAGATAACTGGATAGGTACACTCATATTACCACATTCCTCGCAATCGAATTCCGATCAAAGCTGTTCAGTTATGTTATTTTGACCTATTAAGAATCAAATTATTTCTTACTTATACTACGTGTTTATAGTGCTTTTCTCACTGAATCTTAATTGATCATAATTGTGTGTGTATACAAACTAGTATTTATTAATGATAGGTTAAAAATAGGTATCATAATTTTAGTACATGCAGTAAAAAAGAAAAACACAATTTTCGAAAAAAATGAATAAGATTTCCATGTTTAATATCTAAACTGTAAGAAATATAGAATATTAAATTAACTGAACATTGAAATAAGTTATTGTTGTTTCAGAAGAAATATCTCAAAACTTTGAAATTTGGTCAGCATGTTTAAAGAAATTTACTAAAATTATTTTCGAATTGAAACGCTAAAGCTGTCAAAGCTCCTATTTTCCTCAACATTAAGTTATCAGTAAAACCTGAAAGAAATATAACTCTGTATTTTAGTTCTTCCTTCTCAAAAATGTTTTTTTTTTTGTAAAAAATAGCAAAAAACCTTAAAGTTTTAACTGCAACATGCACTCCCGCTAACTCTTGTAAAATCGGCTGTTGTCAACCGTTGGGACCGTTTCCTGAGTCTTCTGTAAAATAAAGACTGAGATGCCAACGTATCTTAAGTAGTTGTCTAAAATGTGTCCTATGCTTAGGCTTTTAGAAAAACCTATCTTTTGTAAAAGCCGGTTGAATATTAATCAAGCAAGTTTGCATGAGCCGATCTTGAACCTGTGTATGCGTGATTTTTTCTCCATTTATTAGAAGCGTTAGACTCCGACAAGCAGAATTTGACTGTTATGAACTCTCTTTTCGGTTCTTATAATTCTAAGGAAAATGATGAAGTTGCCAGAGACGCGCAACTCAGACTGCGAAATCCAAGCGGAAGGTATTGGACGTATTTTCAGCACATGTATGGCACGTTTTTGGCTAAAAGCTCTCATGTGGTTCAATAGGTTCCACAATTCCTGGATGTGCCTTTGCGACTTTGTTTAGCTAACCGTCGAACTCGAGAGACGATTGAAAGGTACACTATTTCAGTCAAGAAAATACATTAGGGCTGCAACGAGATACAGATAGCCAATCGCTACATTAATCTCACACAAACCTTTTCGGATTGCTTCCAACAATGGAAACATACCAGAAAAAAGTGTGACAAGTCCAAAGACTCACTTAGAAGTTTTTTTTTTTTTTTGAGAAAAAGCCCTTAATATATTCAAGAGATGTGTACATTTCAGTAAAATTAAGAATCGGAAACGTTTTATTTTATACACAGCACAAAATGAGTTTGAATTATTGTATCCCAATGCATTTGGAAGAGTGTCATAATTCTTCGTTAAAAGCTGTTCGAGCAGATTCTATACAGCAAGCAGATTATATCTTAACATAAAACGTTAAAATGACGTGAACTTGGTATTATTCAAGTTAGTGTTAATATACCAGAATCAAATCTTTTGACACTCATAAACATATGCCTATAAATTATATATACTACATATTTTTGTGAATAGAAAGCAATAGACCTACCTCAGGCACGCACTTTAATTTAATCAAAGTTTTTAATGTTTTTAATATAATTTTAATACATGTTTACAATTTTCTGTTAGTGTTTGGATACATGAGAATGCAATTCGCATCTTTTAACAATCTATTTAAATAAATTTAAGCTAGTTTTACTCTGAAAGGAAATTAGTTGTTCAAGCAAATATGATCTTTACTTGCTAAAGTATGTTTTACATACCTTAAAAATGTTTGGGGAAAAATTTAGTTTAGTTATCATGTTTCAAATAAGAAAGCTTTTTTTTAAACTGTATGAATATATGACAGCTTTCATTCGATCTTACTTTCTTGTATGTACGCAGCAACAGAACCTCAAGAAGCAATAAAAATTTCACTTCAAAAAAAAAAAACAATTGCTGTCTCAGCTATCGTGGTAAATTTTCATTAATTTTGCATTTTTCATACTCCAAGCATGGTATTTCTTAATTGAAACTTGTCTGATGCGAAAATCGATGGAAGATCCAATCAATAAAATGCTCTTTTATTAAATAACCGAGACCATTCAAAGGCTTTCTTTACGAGTTAAATTAGAGAATATGTCTCACATTTATTGTCACAAACAATAATTAAAGGCACATAATTAGAATAAAGAGCTGAATCAAATCAATTTCAAAGATGCAACGAAAATTTAATGGAACATAGCACTATCTTTCAGCAGTTGAGTACAAAAGTGTTGGTTTTCTATTATATTTTAAAAGAAATATTTACATGAAAATTTAAAATAATTTTTAAATGAGGTTTGGGAACTTAAACGCTTGAACTTAGTAGCTAATGATATAAGCAAAATTATAAAATTATACTGAGGAACGAAAAAAATGTGGCATTTATTTTGTTAATGTTTTTTGCTAGCACTTACATTAGACATGCATAATATGCATTTACTCCTTTTTTGTTTTTTTTTGACTAACTCTGGTTCTTGAGATAAACGAAACACAAGAAATCAATGAAAAACAACTACCCTCCTTAAGATCTATTAAATCTATTACGCCTCCCAACCGAACTAAAGTTTATTATCTATTGACGTATATAGGTACAACAATTTTACAAACTAGCTATTAAGACTTTGGAAGAATAATCTAATTTTATGGAAAGTTTAAAAGTACCTTTAGTCTTGAAAAATATGAGATCGTTACGAAAACATTGTGTTAACAACCCCAAAAATTCTTATCATAGATGTGGCAAATTTTGTTTATAAAAGCATGAAAAAAAATCACAGAGTTTGAAATAAAAACCTACGAAGCATACTTTGGGAGAAAGCTTGGTCATAAAAAATAAAAGATAAATAAGTATTTGCTGCTCAATATCGTCTGTAAGCCTTGTAATTCATAAACCACTGATAAACAGAGAGAATATCCTTTTCCCACCACTTCACATGAAGCTTGGGGCAACGAAACAGTTCATCAAAGTCCTTGATAAGACTGGTGGCTATTTTAAAATATATGTGTTCAAAATTTCCAGCCCTAAGTATAGAGAAATAAAAAGCAGGCATCTCCGATGGACCGCAAACGCGTACTCTTATAAAAGACACTACCTTTGTAAACCATATGGCACAAATTGAATCTGAAGCAAGGCCAAATTTAAAAAAAATGTAGTTAGCCAAATGATTTACATTAATCGACTGAGAGAAGAGTGGGAGAAGAAAAAAGATAAACATCGCTTGCTTACATCTGCTTTCAATATACTAACATAGTAGCGCTTGATAATTTTCCCAATCCACAGAGAGTTTTTAGTAGTCAAACATGTTTTGGGGAGCCATAAAGCACCACACTATTAGGAATTAGGTGCTAAAGTGCTTCAAAATGTTTACATTGGGAACTACAATTAGCATAAAATCGAATTTTCCTGCATAGCCAGCTGTGCAGATTCCCGGATTAACTGGGTTATTAGTGACAGACAAAGAGAACTGTTCCACCAGAAGAAGAATAATAGAAGAAATATACCAAGGACACTAAGACTCTTGTTCGGAGACTTTTAAAAACGTGTTGAAAAAAAAAAAGCGTAACATATTATTAACAAATATATATTTTTTAAACTTTTACTTTAAAAATGTTTAAAAACTTTAAAAAAAAAAAATTGAATGTCTCACTTTCCCCATACGAAGCGGAGAGTGGTCCCCCACTTTTTTTTTTTTTTTTTTGAACTTTCAAGCAATCTTACAATAAAAAAGAGGAAAATGGGTCTTACTTGAGGAAGTACGTTAATCCACAGCGTGATATATTTTTGATAGATATCAACTGATCCGTTTGACAGAAAATTACAAAACTTAAATAGGGTTAAGTAATCACAATACAGTTGATTAAGAGAACTTTTAGAAAATTGAAAACCATGAGTTTAAATGAAATTGGAAACAACAAATAGCAGCGTTTGTTTGAAGTTGACTGAAGAAGAATCGTCCTTTATTTAACCTTAGTAACAATTCCAACATCATCTGCGTCATGCTAATAAAAAGTGTGGCGTTTTGTATTCCTTCTTGCAGATTGAGCAATATTGCTTTTCTTTCAAGAATCAGCAACTTCTAAGATTAGAGCTGCCTAATACTAAATGGTTTTCCTTGATGCAAGTTTCATAAATACATATTTATCAGCTTTTACAGTTTTTGTAGCTGAACTCTACTCCTTCTGGATCTTCATAATTATCTTGTATTTCAACATGAAAAATATTTAGCTTTTCATTTCAAAATTGTTATTACATGAAATAACCCTTTTTCCGATAGTGAGGAGACTTAATTACCGCATATACAGAAAATTAAATCGGTAAAACAGACTCATCTTCCTAGACGCTTAATAATAGTACTTTCTGCAAATAATTCTATTGTAGTATCATATTTAGGTTAAAACTATACATAAAATTTTAATTAACATAAAAGTACGAAAAACTAAAATGAAAAAATGTCACTTGAACTTATCTACTGAAAAATTTTACAAAATGAAAAATTATTTTTAGGAAATACGAGCTGCACTTTTTTGACCTAAGTTAGGCTCCAAGGACATCTAAAACAGTTCCGTGAAGTCCAAATATATACAAAACCAATAACTGTGATCAGTGTAAAAATACATGAAAAACAATATGAATACTTCAGTTTGAGGAGAGGAGGTAAGACCAACTTACCTTAGTAACCCACTCCCTCCTCTTCCAACACTATTTAAGGCAGGTTTTTCTTTGGCTTTGTAGTGAGCTACTTTCCATACATTTTAAAATAAAGATATTAATTTTAAAATAAAGAAAAGGGTGGAGCGATTTCTCGATGACGTCATGAAATAATGCAAAATCTTGATTTTTCAAAACGTCATAACTCGGTCAATTTTTGTGGTGAAACAGTATTTTTTTTTTTTTTTAGTTTTAAACGTTACAGTGTCAAAAATGGTTTACTAAATATGATTGATCGTACTGGGGGCTGTATAAAAATCTAAATTTCGTAACTCTTTCAAAATTTCATTTTTTGAAAAACATTGAATAGACCCAAAATTCCTTTCGTAATTTAGAGATTTAGAGTCTAGTTTCTCTAACGTATACATATTTTCCTTTCTTTAAACGCTTCTTCATCAGACCATACAACGCAGCCATGAGAAAGAAAAGTGAACAAATATCTCCAGCAGAGCCCCTTGCAGCTCACAAATGCGTATTTTATCGACACCATTCCTAACCCTATCTAAAGATTCAATTGCCCTTAAATTCCAAAGAATCTCTTATTCACAAATCAACGCCAAACTCAAATCAAGCGAGGAAAAGCGCCTCAAAGATCCAACGCATCCACCTCGAGTTCCCCGACAGCAGTTGTCGACTCTCTGGCAAATCGATCGCAGAGTTGATCTTAATTTATAACGTCCGCATGATCGAAATCTAAACGGCAGGGCTCCGCAGGCGACTGACGAAAAGAGGGCGCCCGTTCGTCGCCACCATCGCTCTGGGATGGCGTATATCTTCGCTAGGAATGGTGATTCGGGTACATTAAATTTAAATGACGGAGAAAGCCTCATAGTTTCCGGGGGGAGGGGAAAAAGTAACATAATTTCTTGCGATGCATGTCAGGTTTGCAAGTACTTTTGGATTTAAGGTATTTCGTTTTGACTAAAATGGTAAATAAACTTCAGGCAAGGATTTCATTTTACTTATTTTTTTTTTTCAGTTCTTTAGGTTTTGGATTTTATTTTATTTTTCATGTTACTGATTTTTAACGCAGAAAAATATTTCGACATATATGTTTAATTCACATAAATAAATGAGAATTTGGGTGGCATTTTTTTTAACAGAATAGTTTGAATCATTTCTCCCTTTAAGTTTTCTATGAGAAGACTAAAAAGGGAGTCTGGGACATTTTTCTCCAGCGTTCATTGCTGCAGTAAATCACAACAAAAAAGCTTTTCGTTGATTGAAAGTCAAGGTAAACTTTTTTTTGAGCTTTTATGACGAAAAATGGAACAGAAATAAACACATAAAGAATTGACGTATTAATACATTTGTATCACATATATATGGGTACGAAAATTGAAAACGTAAACCATTTGTAAAGAAGATCATTTTAAAGGACTGATTACAATATAAGAAAAAATGATTTTTGGACTATAATGCTGCATACTTCATAGAATCAAGCACCAATAAAATCATCAAGTACAAATCATCACGTGCAAAGCATTACTAGTGAGAACATGTTTCACAAACGTTGTGGAAAATGTGTTTCCTTCGATTCCGATATTAAGGAACAAGTTTCGTCACATACTTAGTTTGCATTATCCTGATGAATTTGTGCAAAAAAAGAAAAGGTGGACATTTTTTTTAATTTAAGAAATACAAAAACCTCCTCATGTACCACATAGTATAACATGAGGCTTAAAGAAGTAAGCAAATAAACACAAAGCAAAACAAATCAAACAGCAAATTAAAGAAGAAAAACAGAGACACAATCAAAAACACACGCACACACAAGAAACTAAACAATTAAAGTGACAAACCCAGAACAAAATTACGAAAAACAACAAGTATCCCACTGCTACTAACAAGATCTGAGAGAACAGGAGGCCAACAACAGGAAAAACTGGACAGACTTTGCCAAAAGGCAGTTCTGCCCCTTGAACTAGCTCACAGTTCAAAAGAAGATTGTTCAACGTCTCCTTTCACTTTTCCACATACAACTAAGTTTACAGTTCACCAACTTAAAGCGAAACAAGTAGCTATTAAAACTACCGTGTCCTGTTAACACTTGGGTTAACAAAAACTCGATGGAAAATAATTTGCACTTCAAGCGATGGAAAATGGAAGAGAAAAATCTCTTGGTCCATAATGCTTTTGATAAAGAGCCAATATTTAGAAAAGTGCCAATTTGAAGTTGGAGTTTTCTGAAAAAAAAATTTTTTGCAGAAAAAAACTAATATTGGATTTTAAGTCTAAATTGGGTCTAAATGCAAGAAAATAAAAGGGGGGAGGTCAAGGTAGTTATTTACCCCCTACTTAGATTACTCACTTTTAAGCCGTTACAGATCTGATGAATGTCACAGATCTGATGTTAATATGGGCTACATATTTGAGTTTATGATTTCAGTCTTCGTTAACATCTCTAAATATGATATCATTTCCTTGCATTTTTAACATAGAATTAAGATAATTATATTAAATATATATATTAGGCTAAAAAATCAAATCTTATTATAAAAAAGCATTTCTTGGAAATAAAAATGAGCGATAAGGTTTTTAGATAAAATAAATTATGAGATTACCAAATCCAAGCTAATAAAACATTTGTTTTGTTTTGAAACAACACACAACTTCAACTTTTTCAACACACAACTCTGCTGCTTGCTTTTCTTTAATTAGTTGCAGGAAATTTAATTTCTTGATCAGAAATTCAAATTTAGCATGCTAGTTATTATCTAGTTATTTAGCGAAGTTATGAGAAATTGAAGCACCAAAAAAATAAATAAAATAATAATAATTAAATAACTTAATTTCTGCAGTGTCAATTTTTCTTATTTTACTAACTTCTATTGTTAGGTCATACAAACCACAAATGAAGCAATTGTACTAAAACTCATTGCTTTTCACTTTTTAAGAACAATAATATTCAATATATATGGCTAAAACCTATGGCTTTTGCTTTTTATAATTCTGAAACGTGTGAGTTAGTTCTGTAACATATTCGCTGTTTTTCAATGTTACCGTTCTGACTGTTACCGATCTGACAAACTGACAAAGTTTTTTTTTTATTTCCGAGTCGATCGCACTAAACCAAAATCAAACATGTGGTTTTTTCACTTGTAATAAAGGACTATACTTATATATAAAATAACTTTTAAAATAATAAAAACTGCGCATTTTAGAGCGTGTTACCGATCTGATGACTCAAATGACACACATTTTATAAAATCACTTTAAAAAATCATCTTACCTACAATTTTAGATGCAGAAATGCAAATTTTTAATTACGATTCGATAAAGCATCCCACCAGGTACTCAGTATCACGTGGTATAGGTGCAGGAAATGATTTTGGGAGCCTAAACATAGATCGGAAGTTATTGTTACCACTCTGACGGCGGAACTTCGGACACGCTTATTTCACATCGGCTAGAAAATCAGAAATCGATTAAAACAAAAATGAAGTAAAATATTAACAAAGGGGTAAAAATAGAATCGTTTTTTGTGCAAGTGCGTTTTTTCAGGAAGTTAGAAAGTGCGCATGATCTGTTTGCATGCTAAGCTTTGCTACTGGGGACACGTTACCGATCTGATTTTTGATGTATAAAAACAATATTTTCTGAAGAAAAAATTTTTTTTTTCTGATGTTATTAGATGAAATGAAAACAGAACCTTTTCTTCTTTCGGAGGAAAATTATTTTTTTACCTAGTTATTGAAATACTAGTGAAAATTCACTTGGGACTCAAATTGGCACTTTTCTGAATATTAGCTCTAAAGCAAGAAATTCTGCATTCCAGTCTGAAACAGTTTTTTTCCTCGCACTATATTTGAAATGGAAACTTCTGAAACTTTGAATGGTTTAGCGGATAGGCTAATAAGTCTGCGTATATGGAAGGAGCTGAATTTTAGACTGAATTGTGTGTGTTAAAAATTGTATTATTTTATTACTTATTTTATAACGTCCGCATGGTCAAAATATAAAAGACATCAGGGTTGCGCAATGCGCAGGTAAGTAACGAAAGAGAGGCCGAAGGGCCCCTTTAGTCACCACACTTGATCTGGGATGGCGTAACACTATTCGTCATAAGGGGGGATCAGTATTTCTGGTACAATAAATTTAAATAAGGGATAAAGCCTCTTAGTTTTCGGGAGAGAGAGGAAAACGAAACATAATTTCTTGCGATGCATGTCAGGTTTTCAAATACTTTTGCATTAACAGTATTTCTTTTGACTAATATGGTATATAATCTTCCAACCACATCTACTGAAAAATCTACTGATTTTTGACGTAGCGAAATTATCTATCTATCTATTACTATTTGTATTTTGATTTTTT
>JAXGGA010019150.1:0-20603 GCA_038373865.1 Uloborus plumipes
AGTGCGGATTCATTTGCAATCGCGCTTTTGCAGAGTTCATCAACAACCGTTTGGCGAGAAAAAGAAAAAGAGGTGAAGGTGAGGTTCAAGAAACAAAAACCCACTCCTAACATACTGAGGGCTCACGTAACGGGACCTGTGGAATAAGATTTCCGTAATGATGACCTGTTTGCGGCTTCGGGGCGAAAACAGCGTTCTAAAAACGTTCCAAATGTCGTGCGACTCATCCCCTTCTTCCGGGTTTAGAACTTCGACTTGACGGTCATGGTCAAAGAGGTACCAGCAAGGAAAAGAACAGAGGGATAGATTTAGATGAGAGAGAGAGAGAGAGGGGCAAATCTAGGGAGTCCGAAAAGTAGTCTGATTGGTAGGAAGGGAGCTAAGGGGGGAATGGGATCTTGTATAAAATGCTGAGAAAGAGGGGCCCCCGCCTGGGTCCGTTAGTGTCAGCGACCTGAAGAAGGTGGATATTTTTTCCTGGGATAAAATAAAACCTTTTGAAATATCGGTCCCACAATTTGGAAGTAACTCTTTCGGTACGGAAACTTGGGATTTTGGAGCTGATTCATCAATTTTTCAAGGTTAGTTTTGGTTATACAAATTAAGCATTTCGTAATTTGTTTTATTTTTAGCTCTGTTTTTGTAAAAGGATATTCTTATAAAATTATGTTTGTAATTGTGGCGCTCAGTTTAATCGGATTATGTTATGGTAAGCTGTCAGTTGCATTGGGCAACGGAGATATGCCTAAAAGTTAAGGATGTGAATTTATCTTAAATAATCCCTCAAATTCAAAAATTAAAAAAAAATTAAATAAATGATTTTTATTCATATTATTCATATTATTATTCATTATTATTATTATTATTATTATTATTATTATTATTATTATTATTATTATTATTATTATTATTATTATTATTATTATTACTATTATTATTATTATTATTATTATTATTACTATTATTATTATTATTAATTCAACTTATGAAATCTCACAATGCCTATGAAGGTTTCACAATGCCCATAAGGTACTTTAAATACTATTATTATTATTTCAACAATTTTGACTTTCATAAAATTTTAGGAGCAACAATCATTCATCTTAAGTAATCTCTCAAGGATTACTTAACCCAAATGTAGTAGAATTAATTGGAAAGTTTTAGTGAAGGCGCAGTCGTCAAACATTTTCCAATTTTTCAGAAGGATCAATACATGACTCTATTTTTTGAATAAAATAGTCTAGCATTATATTTTGAACCATTAACATGGTAGATTTACTTTTTGACTTTTAATGACTATCTTTTATCTTTTATTTATTTTATTTATGTTTTTCCTTTTTTTAATAAAAATTAAAAGATGTATTTAAAATCTTAGAATTGTTTCCAATTTTTCAGGAAATAAAAATAAGCTTTAGTGTTATTGATTTTCAGATAACAAAAAGGCTTAAATTTACTCTGCATGAGCAAATGCGAACATTTTTTGAATGCTTTAAAATTTTTTTTGAAACAACTAAAATACGAGTTCTTTTCTGTACATGGTCTACGTCAAGCGCTCTTTTCAATTATTATTTTTTTGGAACGAATTCGCCTTTTAGTTCATGGTGCTTCAAATTTCTCTGCCGACAACAATGTCTTTTTAAACTGCTCAAAATTGAACAAAAAAATGTTCGAAGTAAAAGTGCGTGGTATCCTGTCCCAAATCTTTTGAACAAAAATATTTTTATTTCCTAAATTTCAATCTAAACTATTTCTCCAGATACATATTTCCAACAATCACATTTATTTAAAATTTCTTTTATCTTTCAACATTATTTAAATTACTTCATTTTGTTTTTCAATTTTTTACCGATTTAATTTTCGGTTAAATTTTATAATTTTTTAACAAAACATTTTCTTACTGATTGAAAATGAATATTTATGGATATATATATATATATATATATATATATATATATATATATATATATATATATATATATATATATATATATATATATATATATATATATATATATATAAATCTTATTACAACAAACACTAATAGGAATGTTGAAAGCTTCGTTTACACACATTAATTTATCAAAAACAAATCAGTCTGTTATCATGATCTTCTCTTTTCTTTTACTAAAATAAAGAGTATATGAAATTTGGAGTAAACCGAATATCCCGTTTAATCGAATAATATTTCTTGGAACCGACAGTATTCGTTTAAGCGAGGCCGACAGTAGAGTGAAAAAGGAACATGAACATGAAAAATGCCTGCTTCAATGAAAACGCATTTAAAGATTTCATTCATGTGATGAACCCAGTGAATTCTTTGGAAAGAACAAGTAGTTCTGATGCTTCTGTGTTTTTGATGAACAAGTGTGACACATGGTTGACAAGGATATAGTTTGAACTTTTTAATGATATGAAAAAGTAAAAATCGCATTTTTGGTCGAAATTGTCTTACCTGGTCTCCTTGAAGGTTCAACAATTTAATGGCTGCATGGAAATTTACAACAATTCACATGTGTTAAATTTTGACGACATATAAGATAACTCATTTTAATCAAACACTAAATGAACACAAACATAATCTGTCTCGTTGGAATTGTTGTCTCGTCCGAATTGTCCAAAAATAATTATTTTTGGACAATTCGGAAAGAATGGGAAACTTCGTTTTAAGCGACAAATCCTTACTGCGCAATAGTTTTTTTTAACTCTTATGATTCAAAAGATTACTTAAAATGATAGAAAATAATTTCATGATTCATATTTTTTTAGGAAGTTACT
The DNA here is from genome assembly GCA_038373865.1 of Uloborus plumipes. Lineage (NCBI taxonomy): Eukaryota > Metazoa > Arthropoda > Arachnida > Araneae > Uloboridae > Uloborus > Uloborus plumipes. Next base: position 2,776 of record JAXGGA010019150.1, read on the forward strand.
CTGATCGATGATGTGGATATATTTCCAAGCTTCATTTCTTATATCGATACTGTCCATTGTCACCCATGCTTCCCCAGTAAAGACCGCTGCGTTTTACGAAGCGGGAAAAAGTAAGGCTGCCAATGTTTATTCTTTTTTTTAATTTTGTCATTTATTTTAAATTTTGATTTAAATTTCTTGTTTTTGGTGTTATTACTGTTTTCAGAGATAAACATCAGATTAAACATAACTTTGAAACTCTTAGTTGATATTCTTATGTAAATAAAATATCTCGAGCACACACACAGCTCCAAATGAAAAAGTATCAATAAAATAAAATAATTAATCTTAGCAATGAACTGCATGGGTCAGTACTTAGTACTTCTTAATAAAACAAATTGTTGTAGAGTCATACTAAAGGCGCAATTTAAGTTTTAGTGATGTAATGGTTTTTATTTGTTCATTACATATTTATTATCTGCTTAGTATGATGTTCACTGCTGCTTTGTAAGAAAACTCCAAAATTTTATAATTTCTCACAGATTATTTCCGGTCAATGCTCCATTATTTCATTGGCAAAAGCCAGTTTTTTGTGAAATACAAGTTTTTTTGGGAAAAGTTTCCTGAACCGCTACAGATCCATGAATGCAGACTTCTCTTTATTGTGAAAAACAATTTTTCGCTACCAGTTTGGAGGTATACTTAGCTTCTTTGAAAGGTGTTTCGCCTTCAGTTCAGTTTCGGTCCCACCCTCAGATCGACTGAAGTCCAAACGATTATATATTCTATAATTATTTACTTTTGCACTTCCAGATTGTTTTGACCATATTCAGCTAACTTGGTGTAAAATTTATTTTTACTTGAATTTGCTTTGTTCGTTTTCTTGTACATCTTTTGTTTATTGGAAGTTCTAATTATGTTTTTTTCTGATGCTTTCTATTTGACTTCTTTTAGGAGGCATATTCCATTTGCTTCAACTATTTATGAAAGAGCATACAATTTTTACTATGCAAAATTTTTAGTGTAATTTTATTTATTTATTTATTTTTTAATCCTTATTTTACTCATTTTATCTGTAAAAGCGCTATTGGTAAGTTCATTTTGATGGAGAAAACAAATTAGAAACAGCTAAATTATTTAAAATAGTCGTGATAAGCATTCTTATTTTGTACTGACGTTATGAAAATATACTTAACTAATTGAAATTTGTTCTCAAAATTGGCATAAAAGGCCTCAGAACTGTACAGAATATGAATAATTTAAAGAAAAAATAAAACTATAGGTAATCAAGAACTAATCTCATTGAATCTTAGATTAAATTTTGAAATGTTTTAATGATAAATTTACTAGAGTATGACAATCTCTTTCTAGTAAAACTCAATTTAATAAAAGTCGAATTTAAGTAGTTAAGATTATATCGAATTTTCCTCTAAAAGCTAGGGAAAAACCAGCATTTGTACGGAAGAGTGAAACATATAATTTCAAAGCGAAAATCTTGCAGTGAAAATTTTCCATATTTTAGCATATTCAAACAAATAAGTTTAAACAAGAAGTGCTGTCAAGAACTAAACGAGCCTACTTTCCCGTACATCGACATCGGCATTCTAGCATCTGATCAGTATTCTCTTGATTATCTGAGACTGAAAATTATGTCAAACATACCTTTTTAGCACTTAAAGCTGATTTCTAAAAGCAAAATATGCCCCTCTCATCACATGAAATAGACACGTAAAAAGTAAATAAACGAATAAATAAAGTTTTGTCGCACCTTTTAAAGAATGTAACTGTTACAGTTCTTCCGTAGAAAAAATTCTCAATCGTTTTCAAATAAATAAATAAATAAAAGTACAAGGAGCATCAAATACATTTTATCAAGCAAAGAAAAAAAAGAAAAAGAAAACTCGTCCGTTAATAAAATGTCTCGAATTTCACTTTTAATCCGTTGCCAGTTGTTAAATATAAACAAAGAATAAAATGTAGCAAATGCACCCACAGCTCGATCATATAGCATCCTAAGACTGCAGTTTCGCCCTTATTATGGGCTCCTCAGTTAGGAATAGCCAATGATCGAGCCGGAGGCAAAAATCCTCTTATTGTAGCTAAGATAGCCAACAAACTGGTAGATAAAATGAATTTATCTTACCAGCGAGCGTCCGCAAACTATGGTGCGGCTCAACTCGAAATTTGAAGGCTAAAGCTGGGTAATGTGCAATGAGTTACCGCCCGTAAGCCAGGGCTGAGGCAGAACTGTAGCAAATGCACCCACAGCTCGATCATATAGCATCCTAAGACTGCAGTTTCGCCCTTATTATGGGCTCCTCAGTTAGGAATAGCCAATGATCGAGCCGGAGGCAAAAATCCTCTTATTGTAGCTAAGATAGCCAACAAACTGGTAGATAAAATGAATTTATCTTACCAGCGAGCGTCCGCAAACTATGGTGCGGCTCAACTCGAAATTTGAAGGCTAAAGCTGGGTAATGTGCAATGAGTTACCGCCCGTAAGCCAGGGCTGAGGCAGAACTGTAGCAAATGCACCCACAGCTCGATCATATAGCATCCTAAGACTGCAGTTTCGCCCTTATTATGGGCTCCTCAGTTAGGAATAGCCAATGATCGAGCCGGAGGCAAAAATCCTCTTATTGTAGCTAAGATAGCCAACAAACTGGTAGATAAAATGAATTTATCTTACCAGCGAGCGTCCGCAAACTATGGTGCGGCTCAACTCGAAATTTGAAGGCTAAAGCTGGGTAATGTGCAATGAGTTACCGCCCGTAAGCCAGGGCTGAGGCAGAACTGTAGCAAATGCACCCACAGCTCGATCATATAGCATCCTAAGACTGCAGTTTCGCCCTTATTATGGGCTCCTCAGTTAGGAATAGCCAATGATCGAGCCGGAGGCAAAAATCCTCTTATTGTAGCTAAGATAGCCAACAAACTGGTAGATAAAATGAATTTATCTTACCAGCGAGCGTCCGCAAACTATGGTGCGGCTCAACTCGAAATTTGAAGGCTAAAGCTGGGTAATGTGCAATGAGTTACCGCCCGTAAGCCAGGGCTGAGGCAGAACTGTAGCAAATGCACCCACAGCTCGATCATATAGCATCCTAAGACTGCAGTTTCGCCCTTATTATGGGCTCCTCAGTTAGGAATAGCCAATGATCGAGCCGGAGGCAAAAATCCTCTTATTGTAGCTAAGATAGCCAACAAACTGGTAGATAAAATGAATTTATCTTACCAGCGAGCGTCCGCAAACTATGGTGCGGCTCAACTCGAAATTTGAAGGCTAAAGCTGGGTAATGTGCAATGAGTTACCGCCCGTAAGCCAGGGCTGAGGCAGAACTGTAGCAAATGCACCCACAGCTCGATCATATAGCATCCTAAGACTGCAGTTTCGCCCTTATTATGGGCTCCTCAGTTAGGAATAGCCAATGATCGAGCTGTGGGTGCATTTGCTACAGTTCTGCCTCAGCCCTGGCTTACGGGCGGTAACTCATTGCACATTACCCAGCTTTAGCCTTCAAATTTCGAGTTGAGCCGCACCATAGTTTGCGGACGCTCGCTGGTAAGATAAATTCATTTTATCTACCAGTTTGTTGGCTATCTTAGCTACAATAAGAGGATTTTTGCCTCCGGCTCGATCATTGGCTATTCCTAACTGAGGAGCCCATAATAAGGGCGAAACTGCAGTCTTAGGATGCTATATGATCGAGCTGTGGGTGCATTTGCTACAGTTCTGCCTCAGCCCTGGCTTACGGGCGGTAACTCATTGCACAAAGAATAAAATGCTCTCGTGAATGAAAAATTTTTGTTACAAAAAAAAATCGTCTGCCAAAAAAAAAAAAAAAAAAAACAATAATAAATAAAATAAAACAAATGAATAAATAAACAAAAAATCGTCTGCACAGTCAGTCATTTTTTTCTGAGCCTGCATTTCCGCCATGTTTGCGGAGTCGGAGTCGGAATCAGAGTCCTCACAGAAGATTATTCAGAAAAGTACTTTACAAACATTATTTATCAAAACCATTTTCTTACAAAGTTAGTTTGAAGGAAATCCGACTTTAAGTTCAGGATCAACATTCAACTTAAATTCCCCGTAGGCGCTAATGTTAAATTTTTTTTCTGAACGGTTCAATATTGAACGAAAAATGGTTCAAATCAAAAAGCGAAGTATGGGAATGAGCCTCTCCGAGATCTTTCAAACAAAAAAAAGTTTATTCCATTCGGACGGTTCACTCAAAAGTTATTAGGTGGGGAAAGGTTGCTTGAACGGTTCAATGTTGAACGAAAAAATGTTCAAATTGAAAATTTAAATACGGTAATGAAGTATCCTTGCTGAGATCCTTCGAACAAAAAAAAAGTTTATTTAAATCGGACTGTTCACTCAAAAGTTATTAGGGGTGACAGCTTGCTTGAACGGTTCAATGTTGAACGAAAAAATGTTCAAATTGAAAATTTAAATACGGTAATGAAGTATCCTTGCTGAGATCCTTGGAACAAAAAAAAAGTTTATTTAAATCGGACTGTTCACTCAAAAGTTATTAGGGGTGACAGCTTGCTTGAGCGGTTCAATGTTGAACGAAAAACTGTTCAAATCGGAAATGTAAATACGGGAATGAAGTATCCTTGATAAGATCTTTCGAACAAAAAAAAGTTTGTTCAAATCGGACTGTTCACTCAAAAGTTAGCATCGCGGGACAGGTTGTTTGAACGGTTCAAAGTTGAACCAAAAATTGCTCAAATCGAAAAATCAAATATGCGAATGAGCTGTACTTGCCGATATCTTTGCAGGAAAAAAAAAGGTTGTCAAAATCGGAATGTTCATTCAAAAATTATTAGGGGGGGGGGGACAGACAGACAGACCGACAGACCGACAGACGCACAAATTCCCCATCTCAATACCCTACTTTCCAATTTTTAATTTTTCAATGTTCATTTTTACCTTTTTATTTCTTTTTGGCTTTTTTTTCGGACTTGGCGATATTTTTTTCGGACTTGGCGATATTTTTTTAACTTGGCGATATTTTTTTTTTGACTTGGCGATATTTTTTAGATGCATTAAGCCACTTTTAATACTTTTTTCGTCTTTCTTTTATTTTTTCCTATTATTTTTTACGGGAAAGTAGGCTAAAAACATAAAAGAGCACAAATTCGGAACAGTATCAACGAATCATATTCAATGGGAAAATTTCAATGACGTGTTCGAAATGCACTTTACAAATAAAATGATCATTTCAGTTACGAGTTTAAACTTTGGTAGGGTGCCGCAACATTTTTTGCATTAATTGTACACTGCAAAAAAATAACTGTTGTTTTTGCAGTATGATACTGGCAGCCGATGTTCCAATTTGAAACTGTAAAATGCACAGTAATAAACTGTAAAACTAGAAATTTTAGTTTCTTACTGTAAAGTTAGCAATTTTATAGTTTATTGCCGAAAAATGTAGCTGTATTTTACTGTAAAACAACAGTATACTACTGGAAGCAGAGGTTCCACTTTAAAACTGTAAAATACACGGTAATAAACTAAAATTAGCAATTTTATGGTTATTACTGTAAAATTAGCAATTATTACAGTTTATTACTGTAAAGCTAGCAATTTTACATCAGTTTATAACTAAAATTAGAAATTTTTAGTTTGTTACTATAAAAATAGCTGTATCATACTGTAAAAACAACATTCATTTTCTACACTGTAGGGTACAGAAATATTTTTATGCATTAATCGTATTAACGTATACTTATACCTCTATAATCAAAATAACGGAAACTTCAAAATCGACAGCGAAATCTTTCTTGGCGTCAGGATTCTAGGATCCCGCAAAATCAATCCTAAGGCCCCTTTCAAAATGCAGAACCAAAAAGAAAAGAAAAAAAAAAGGTCACCCTAAAAGTCGATAGCACGAAACGTTAAGGGGCCTTTCCGCCCCCCCCCACTGAGTTGTTTCGGAGGTTCGACCTTGGCCCTTACACCCCCATCGAAGGGCCCCTAGTAAACCCTACTGTAAAACTCGGGCCCCCCAAAAGTCCGCTATGCTTCTAGGAGTGAATGCACCCTCAAAAATCCCGTTCATCGCTAGAGGGAAATCTTACAGATTTGAACTCAGAAATTTCCCATGGTAAAATATTTCAATGTGATAAAAGCGGGAAAGGTAAATTTCCAAGAAAGAAGAAGGTACTGCTTATGCACAGTTTTTTTTCTCCAAGATTTAAAATTTTTACAGAAATTAGTTTTTTAGAAATTTGAGAAAATACTGAACCATGATAGAAACAAATTAAAAGGAGATAAATGCTCCAGACGGGGGACGATAATTTTACTTTGCAAATTAAGTTCATAGTGCTGAGATTTAGATATTCTTTTAAAAAATGAGATGAACTAATTAGCGATAAGATGTCTGAAATACTGAAAATCTAATTAAAAAATGATAGCTTTGTGTATAAAATAGAGAAAATATTCTATTTACTGAAAATCTAGTTAAATGCTAAGATCCTCTCTAGATTACGGGGTTTTTCAAGTCCTGTTACAGTGTTTTAATTTTTTTTTTGTTTAATAGTATAAATAAAATTTTATGCTTTATCTATTTCCATTAAAAAATGTTCGTTTTCTGTTGTATGAATGCTATTAATGTCATTAAATATTGTAGTATGTTATGTAGGAATTATATACTGGAGATAAAGGCCGTTACAAAATCAATACTTTTATCTTACAAAATTTTTGCTCATATCAACGTTAAGTGTTAACTTTTTTTCTTTTGTTTTTTTCTGATTTCAGGCAGAAACGTTATTTCAACTCTAGCATGGAATGAAAATAATGTTGTGATTAGTTAATAAAAGGTGGAAAATTTTCAACAAAGTCTGTGCATGGACTCGTGTTTATATACTTTCAGATTCAAAGAAACTGCAATGTTTAAAATTAATTGAAAGCAAAGGTTGAATGGAAAACTGCCTATTTGGGTGCATTGTTTGCTTATTTTCTCGAAAAAACATAGAAAAAGAGAGGGAGAAAAAAAGAAAGAAACAGAAACAAACAAAACATGAAAGAGGGTTCCATCTTTCGTACAAAAATAGCTAAACACGGAGGAAAAAATCGTTAATGAATAGCTTGATTTAGGGCCGAATTCAAGCGAAACACCATTGCAATCGCTTCGAGGCGATCGCAATAGACCAAAATTGCAATCGCTACTGCAAGTCGAACAACGAGAGAATCGCATCTCGTAGCGATTGTAACGTTTCACTTGAATTCAAATTTGGGAATTTGCGATTGCATTGGTGAGTTCTGATCGTCCGTGTTTCACTTGATTGAATTCCTGCCTTAATCAGTAAAAAATGTGCGAACCAATAGTTCGGAATCAATAAAAGATACAATATTTGCTTTTGCTTTAATTTTGATTTTCTCATCTGAGGCTAAATAAGCGTCTGTCAAAATCACATGAATCTCTCATTTTAGATCGAGTTCTTCCTCTCAACCCGTTCATTTGGTCAAAAAAAATCTTTCATTTCGATTAGGTTTCTTCAAATTAAAAAAAAAAAAATAAGAGCGTAGGGTATACCGACCAGTCAATGAACACTACAGCGAAATTTCGTTTTCAAAAATTAATAGCATCGTTAAAAATTGTAGCATTTGTCACATGACGGTAAAATCACTTTTTGTGAAAAATATTTTTAAAAATATTGCGTTAATTCTTATGGTTGTGGATTAGGTTTTTTTGGGGGTTGAAAGGAAAAAAAATGCCTTGACCCAGTGACTGAACACCCCAAACAAGACACAAACGCAGCATTTTCTAACCATTTTCTTTTTAGAAATGTGTAGAGTGACATGCCTACTGCTGATTCATCTAAGAAAAATGGTTTCAAACTTATTTTTTAAAGAAAATTACGAGATGTTCATTCAGTGGTCTGCATACCCTATATATTTCCGATAGAATAATTTTTCTTTTTATTTTGCAGCTGATTCACATGACTACAAAGTTGTCTGTTACTACGGAAGCTGGGCCGTTTATAGGCCAGGAGAAGGCAAATTTCCAGTGGAGAACATAGATCCCTACATATGCACACATTTAATCTACGGTTTCGTAGGTTTGGGATATGATAACAGGATTAGGTGCCTTGACCCCTACTACGATCTAGAAGAAAATTATGGAAAAGGTAATAGAACATGCTATTTATCCTATAGCAGATAGTTATTTTAATTTTGTTTCGGAAAAGGTATGGTTAAATTTTGAGTTGAGCATATTTTATGCATTAACTCTAGAAGAAGATTTGTGAAACATTATTGGCAACAGTAGCGAGTCTACAAGAAAGCGTATTTTTTCATTTCCACATGACACAAAAAAAAAACAATAATGCTAAATAAATTAAACCAATAAAAGATTAACTAGCCAATATTTAACCAATCAAAGATCAGAAGACTCAAATCACCGGATTAATCCTGGAAAAATAATTTCTTTTTTCCAATCTTAGTTTTGATCCAAGTGGAAAAGTGGAACATTAAATAAATAAATAAATAAATAAAATAAAAAAAAAAATTTACCCACCACGTGTAGAGTTGTCCAGTTTCTCTCTCTCTCTCTCTCTCTATTATCTTCTTCTTTTAAAAACTCATTTTCTTTCACGTGTTTTACCTGTAGTGATGTTATTGTAAAAACAGACGGCTTTCATCATGAAACTGAATTGCGATTTCTCTCTCAAAACAATTACACAATTTTTTCTTGACAGACGTAACACTTTATTTAACTTTAGTCGGATGCATAGGCAAACTGAGGTGAAAACGTAAACCATCATCAAATTTTCAGAAAGTTAAGTAAAGTGCAAATTTTCAAACAAAAGTAGATTATCTCCATAAAATTCATCTTGATATCCTTTGTCGTATTTTAAACTTGCAGAAATCTTTCTTTTTTTAGTTAGATCTTTTTGCGCACAAAATCCGCGAATGAATAAAACTTGTCTGCTAAATGAAAACAATATTACAAATCAATTAATATCATAAGCAACAAAATGCACTTCCCAAATAAATACAGCCGATGAAATTATGTAGTAAAAGTTAGCTTGTGGATTTTTTACAGGGTTCAATGCATAAAAAACGCTTGATCAACCTTAGAGCAGACATCTAATAGAGCAAGCGGAGCATTGCTTCCTAGCCACTAACATGAGCCGGGTTTCGTTTGCTGGGCGTTGCTCTGCCGCATTTTGATGAAATAAAAATTTTTATCATCTTTTTTTTTCCGAGAAAAATGCGGAGTTGTAAAGAAACTTCTTCCACGTGTGAAAAGGAAAATGGTTTAACTCAATAATGTAAAGAAATTCGCATATTGGAGGACGAGTGGAAACACTACAAAAACTCCAGTCGAAAGTATGGACAACTAAATCAACACATTACCATTCAAAAACTCGAAAACGGGGATTTAGCGGGTTACATGAGTACTTTGTGAACGCGGCTAGTGATATTTGAACAGGGCTATTATATGGCGAAGCGGGAAACTTAATTCAGAAATAAACTGAAATACATTATGCTTCTGCAAACGACACTAATATTTGTGCATTATTTTTTTTTTCTTTTTTGTTCTATATCAAAGGAAGAACTTGATATGTGCTCTTTTAACAGGTGCATTCAAAAGGTTTAATAACCTAAAGCGGATCAATCCAAAGTTGAAAACCATAATAGCTATCGGTGGTTGGAATGAGGGGTCGACCAGGTACTCCAACATGGCTGCCTCCCAAGAGACTCGGAAAATATTCGTTGACAGCGTGGTCGAATTTGTGAAAAAGTATGAATTCGATGGCTTGGACATGGATTGGGAATACCCTGCAGCCAGAGGCGGTAAGCCTGAAGATAAGCAAAACTTTGTGGCTTTGCTAAGGGTAAGTTGATTTTATTCATTAATTTAATAGACGATAGAGATAATTTAAGCAAGAATGGCTGTCATTAATAGATGTTAAGATCAGAAATGCAATCCTTAGGTAGTACGTGCCTCAAAGGGTCTAAAGAAATTTCTTCAAACAAGAAAAATTTTATCTTCTTGCTTACTGATAATCATCTGTATAAATACGTAGTTCATTTGTCTATTTATTTATTAAACTCTCTACAGACTTCAAACTCTCAAGTCAAGTCCTCATACTAACCTCCTCAATCAATGCAAATTACACATGCTTATGAGAACAAAAAACATTGGCATTATTTAATTTTGCGTGCAGTTAATTTTTGAACGATTACCCTTGTACTGATCGTGCAACTAAAGAAATCCAACACGGAAATGCATAGCAATTTTGAGACGAACTTGTTTGAGTCCATTAATTAATTGTTTGTTACAAAAATGTTATTTTTTGCATTTTACAAATCAGACATAATTTCTTTTCGGCCCATTGAGGCTCATTAACTTTTTCCCCCTTCTTATTTGCAGTCCGATGATTTTGAGTCCGATGATCGAATTGACCATTCCTTGCAATGGATTGTTTGGCCACACACAAGTATCAATGATACACTCTATAATCGTGAGAATTGCCGTTCGACGTGGCAAGACATGGGAAGGTTTGTGAGTCCATTCACTTGGATATCACTCGAAACAAACATTGCTTCCTCTGCTTGAATCTTTTGCTACTGTTTGACACAGAAGATAATGTGTTTCATGCTTTTCTAATCCAAATAATTGAGGCTGTCGCTTTGGAGGCTGAACTTTGATTCATCGTTCAAAAGAACAACTCTCTACTGATCATATTGTTGTGTCTTCAACGGTCTAGTGTTTTGGGCCTATGTCTTGCGCTCAGAAAACATTAGCTGAATCACCGGCATGAGTCAAAGGCATAGTTCATCACTTCTCCCGTGCTATACGGTATTTCCAAGGCTTGAAGCTAAAAAGGAGTAGTTGCTTGGGAAAAGGACACTTTTACGGGCTAACGTCAAACATTTCTTCTGTGACGAGAGATGAGCGGCACTCACTTTGATGATCACATCGCGTCAAGACAACCTTTGCAATTTCTTCTGCATCAGATAGAGGTTGACATCAATCTTCCAGTAGTTCCAGCAAGGGTTTATTTTGTCTCCTCCAAAGCAACACACATTATTTACGACATTGTGGATGATAACAAATTTGGTAACGTTATCGCCTTAGCTGGTAGCAAATTAGTTGATAGTTGATAATAAAATAACTGAGTCAGAATTAAAATTTCGTGTTCAGAAAAAAAAAGAAATGTTTCGAAGTTAAAAGCCCTAGTAATCTCAAGGACATTTTTTTTCCGTTAATGATTTGAGAAATTTTCTATATGACAACCAAACATTTTTACAATACATTTTATTTTTTAATTTTTATAATAGAGCTACGTAGGATTCTTTGAAACTACACTAAAAATAAAAAATACTAATGTCTAATTTGCATATAAACTAGTCGGTAATAATTTCAGGACTCGGAACAACTATAGAGTTTACATAGGAGAAATGCTGACAAATACGGAAGCAATTGCTTATTCCAGTGTTGTATTTACACGTTATGAGATTTTGGTACAATGTATTTGGTACAATATTTTTCGTATGAATTGCCATTTAAGAATTTTAGTTTTTAAATGGCTGATTCGTAATTGCTTAAAATATATTTTAGGAATTGAAAACGGAATTTAGAAAACATAATCTCCTACTGACAGCGGCAGTATCAGCAGGAAAGAAGACGATTGACGATGCTTACGACATTCCTCAAGTTACGCAGTAAGTTGCTTTACTTATGATTTTCTTTTCCTTAAGAATAGTCCCCCTCAGCATTGTTGGCAAGCAAGAGAGGCAAGTGTAGCTAGAGTCATGCGTTTCGGAAAGAAATTATTTTGTGAAGCATCGTTGTTTGCTTGCATTAAAAATAAAAATTCCAACCTTGGGCTGAATTTCCCGTTTCGTTAATGAGCACATTGCGAAAGTCTTGATTTTCAGACAGCATTAACTGCCCTCCCCATTCCTTATGAATTTGATATTTTTGATTTTTCCGGTTTTGATTTTTCCGGTGTAGTGCCAACAATTCTGAGAAACACAATAAAATGTTTTTTTGCTGCAGTTGTTGAAATTTTCACTCTTTTCATTTTTGCTGGTAAAACTTACTATCTCAAACAAATACGAGTATTCTGTGGTTATGTAATTTATGACAAATTTTGAACTCAATAGTCAGGCGTACGTTAAATTAGAAATCCTATGACTTATGTGTGCATAACCACTCACAAATCAGGCAAGTTCATATATCCCGCTAACAAGTCTGAATATTTCATTCAACTCTAGAGCCAAGCTTTGATTCAATTTGTCAAAAGTAAGTCCGTAAACTCTAACTTCTTCCACAACTTTCTATAGTAACAAGAAGTTCGGTGAAGAACTAAACGAGCCTACTTTCGACTACTTCTACATCGACATCGGCAATCTAGCATCTAATCAATATTCTCTTGAATATCTGAAACTGAAAATTATGTCAAACAAACCTTTATAACACTTAAAGCTGATTTCTAAAAGCAAAATATACCCCTCTCATCAGATGAAACGAACACGTAAAAAGTAAATAAACGAGTAAATAAAGTTTTGTCGCACCTTTTAAAGAATGTAACTGCTACAGTTCTTCCGTAGAAAAATTTCACAATCGTTTTCAAATGAAAAAAAAATAGAAAATGAAATAAAAGTACAAAGAACATTCAAAACACATTTTATCAAAGAAAGAAAAAAAACCTCGTTCGTTAATAAAATGTCTCGAATTTTATTTTTAATCCGTTGCCAGTTGTTAAATATAAGTAAAGAATAAAATGTTCTCGTGAATGAACAATTTTTGTAATCAAAAAAAAAATATCGTCTGCCAAAAAAAAATAAATAAATAAAAATAATAATAATAAATTAAACAAAAAAATGAATAAATAAACAAAAAATCATCTGCCCAGTCAGTCTTTTTTTTCTGAGCCTGCATTTCCGCCATGTTTGCGGAGTCGGAGTCGGAATCAGAGTCCTCACAGAAGATTTTTCAGAAAAGTATTTAACATACATTTTTTATCAAAACTGTTTTCTTACAAAGCTAGTTTGAAGGAAATCCGCCTTTAAGTTTAGAATCAACATTCAATTTAAATTTCCCAGTAGGCGCTCATGTTAAAAAATTTTCTGAACGGTTCATCATTGAACGAAAAATGGTTCAAATTGAAAAGTAAAATATGGGGACGAGTCTCTTCGAGATCTTTCGAACAAAAAAAGTTTATTCAATTCAGACGGTTCACTTAAAAGTTATTAGGTGGAGAAAGGTTGCTTGAACGGTTCAATGTTGAACGAAAAAATGTTCAAATTGAAAATTTAAATACGGTAATGAAGTATCCTTGCCGATATCTTTCGAACAAAAAAAAGTTTGTTTAAATCGGATTGTTCACTCAAAAGTTATTAGGGGTGAGAGCTTGTTTGAACGGCTCAATGTTGAACGAAAAAATTGTTCAAATCAAAAATGTAGGTACGGGAATGAAGTATCTTTGAAAAGATCTTTCGAACAAAAAAAAGTTTGTTCAAATCGGACTGTTCATTCAAAAGTTAGTATCGCGGGACCGGTTATTTGAACGGCTCAAAGTTGAACCAAAAATTGTTCAAATCAAAAAATCAAATATGGGAATGAGCTGTACTCGCCGAGATCTTTCCAACAAAAAAAAGTTTGTCCAAATCGGAATGTTCATTCAAAAGTTATTAGGGGGGGACAGACAGACCGACAGACCGACCGACAGACAGACCGACAGACCGACCGACAGACCGACACACAAATTCCCCATCTCAATACCCTACTTTCAAATTTTTAATTTTTCGATATTCATTTTACCTCTTTATTTTTTTAACTTGGCGATATTTTTTGGACTTGGCGATATTTTTTTAACTTGGCGATTTTTTTTTGGACTTGGCGATATTTTTTAGATGCATTAAGCTACATTTAATACTTTTTTCGTCTTTCTTTTATTTTTAACGGGAAAGTAGGCTAAAAATGTGGGCATTAAACTTATCTGTTGATTATAAGCTTGATAATATTTGGACTAATTGAACCAATCGAGTTTGATAGATTTGAATCTTTGACCCATCATAAGTAAAATGGTCAAAATATGCCAAAAACAAACTTTGAATTGATTGATCAAATGTAAATTAGATAAATTCTGTTGTTAGTGGTAACTTATACGAAAAATTGACAACGTCGAAACTTAATCAGTAGATATTGATAGAAAAATGATCGGCAAATCTGCTCAGTTACGAGTTTAAAATGTCCCGAAATCACCGGTGAATAAACAAATTCAAAACTTATCCAAAATTTGTTAATATCAACGAAGATTTATCTAGTGGCGATTTGCTACCTCGCATATTTTTCTGAGTTTCTCTTTACTATTTTTCCAGATATTTGGATTTTGTAAACGTGATGTGCTACGATTATCACGGTGGCTGGGAGAGCTTTACCGGACACAATGCGCCAATGTATGCACGACCTGATGATGACAAAGAAAACCAAATGCTTAATTTGGTAAGTAATTAGTAAATTATTAAAAATGGCGAACAAATAAAAACGGTTCTTTCTCTCGGTGCAAAATAATAAGTGATTTGAAATTGAATAACAGAGAGAAAAAAAATGAAACAATCTAGTTAGTAGGTGCTTTTAGGTGAATTATAAAATGTGTAATTTAATTGTATGTAGCTTTGCAAGTGTTTTTATTTCTTTTAAGAAATAGCGATGTTGTTTTGGAAGTTACTGGTACAAAAATCATCCACTTTCTGCTTCAATTAAAAAAAAAAAAACATTTGCTTTTTAAAATTATTAAATACGATAACTGAGTGCTTTTTTTTTTTTGACTTTAGAAGAATTTTTAATGTGTTAAATGGAATATTTATTGTAAAAAATGTCTCGTTCTGGCATATGCCATACATATTTAAACGCAAATTTATTTATTATTTATTAAAAAAGCACTTTTGCCATGCTAGAACAACTACGTTTCATCCACTTTGGAATTCTTTCCTTGACAAACCATGAGTAATGTGTTCTTAAAACCCTCGCACTGCAAGAATGTACAAATTGCATATTGCATTATATAAATAAAATATTTTCAAGCATAAGAATCGACTTACATAATTTTTCATAAGCTTTTCTTTGAAATGTCATGTTTTGTTAAGAGCTAAGATTTTTATTCTGTAAGTGATTTGTCTAGCTGAAATTTAAAAACTGCCCTAAACTCAATTGACCTTTCAAGTTCAAAATATTAGTACTAAATAATTATAATATTTAAATTCAGTTTTAGTTTAAAATAGCTATTAGTGCGATCCAATTCAACATTAGTTTTAACTAATTATTTGTGTGCGCAAATAAATTAATAATTTGAAGTTTTGATTAGTGTACTCACATTTAATATTAGTTTAGAATCATTGTTAGTCTTCTGAAGTTCATTACTAATTTGAAGTAATTAATACTGCAACGCAGCCAAATATAATATTAGCTAGTAGTAAAGTTCCTTACTTGCTCGGAATTCAGAATAATCAAATTTGGTTCTTATTACTTTCAGGAGTAATTGCTGCACTCAAACTCCGCATTAGTTTGAAATAATTATTGATGCACTTAAATATATTCATAGTTCGGAGTATTTATTGGTAAACTAAAAACGAACTAGTTTAAAATAATGTTTGGTATTATAAAATTAATATGCAAATGCTATTTCTTGCACTCACAGTTTTCTTTTATACTTTTATAACTATTATAGAGTAAACCGGTCAGTAAAAAAAAAAAAAAATACTTAAAAGAAATTTCCCTTTTCAAAATTCGTCACGTTGGTTAAAATTGTAGGACACAAGATGTCGAAAACATTTTCTTTGATATCTTATGGCAGTTATTTTTTTTAACGTTGAAAGATCTTTTACTGTTCTTTGTAAGATTTTTTGAGGAATTGATTTGAAGAAAAATACTAACCCAGTGAATGAACACCCCTAATCTGTGAACACAAAGCATTTTCTTTCTTTTTTCAAGTACAGAAGGAAGCTACTACTGCTAATTTATCAAAGAAAAATCTTTTTATTCTTTTTATTATTATTATTATTTCTTAAGACGAGCTGTTCATTGACGTCAGTCTACCGTAGAAGTCAAATATGACAGATGTTATTTGCACTGCGAAAAATGAACTGTTATTGTTATAGTATAATACTGGTAGCCGAGGCTCCAATTTAAAACTGTAAAATGCACAGTAATAAACTGTAAAACTATCTCTTTTGCAGTTTATTACTGTAAAACTAGCAATTTTACAGTTTCTTTCTGTAAAGTTAGAAATTTTACGGTTTATTGCCGTAAAATTTAGCTGTATTATACTGTAAAAACAACAGTATACTACTGGCAGCAGAGGTTCCAGTTTAAAACTTTAAAATGCACAGTAATAAACTGTAAAATTGGCAATTTTACAGTTTAGTACTGTAAAATTAGCAATTTTACGGCTTATTACTGTAAAATTTTCAATTTTTACAGTTTAATACTATAAATGTAGCTGAAATACTGTAAAAAAACATCAATTTTTTACAGTGTGCAAAACGTATGAAATTCATCTGTTCTTACAGAAAATAATAAACGCGTTGCTTTCTTGCAGAACTACTCCATTAACTACTGGATTTCCAAAGGAGCTCCACGCGAGAAACTCGTGCTGGGCATGGGACTCTACGGACGATCCTTCACGCTGCAGAGAGCAGAAATCAACGGTTTCAACGCATCCGCTCCGCAGAAAGGGAGAGCTGGGCCGTACACTCGGGAGCCAGGATCTTTAGGCTACAACGAAGTAAGATCATCATGTGTTACTATATTCTTGTCCATTTTATTTAAATTGAAAAGCATACACGGAAAGAAATATCCAGGAGAGCCCCGATGAGAGGTCACTGAGACCTCCCAATAATTTCCGTATTCGGAACCTTGTGATGACGATTCGGCAATTTGAAGATAATATTGCAACATTAAGATTATTTGTTATTTTTAGTTGCTAGAATTGTATTTTGAAAGATGCCTAATGTTTTTCACACAAAAGTTATGCATGTATGTACGACATGTGTGCAATGTGCAGTGCATACTTGTATTTTATCATTCGGTAAAATTAAAACTTCATTCGGCAAATTGATAATTTTCCCCCTCCCAAAAATTTTAGCTCGGGGCGCCCCTGTAAATATCTAGATGGTTTGCAATGAAGTGTATTGTCATCCAGTGTCACTAACTTTGTCCATTTTATTTAAGTACAGAAATTTTCTTTTCGTGTATAAACCAAACACTAATTGTAACGCATAATCGGGAATTCAGTGTACTTTGCAGTTGTTAAGTAGTGCAATAATTTCTATGTTTACGAAGCCAATTTCAATTTTAAAGAACAAGTCAGAAAAATAAAGTAAATATTTCGTACAGATAATTAATTTTGTAAATACAAGAGGAGGTGGTAAAAAAATTAATGGATTTTATCATGTAAAAACTTTTAAGAATCAATCCATTTTATTTTACTTGCATTTTTTTTCCTCCTTTAACTAGGCTTTCATTACGCAAAGAGCATGTGTCCTTCTTAAAATAATAATAATAATAATAAATAATATTTGAGTGACAAAAGAAATGCAATTTTTTGAGGAATTATGATCTTAATCGAGCTGAGAGTTCCGATACCGTCATTCAGGGTATTTTTAAATCAGTTCGGATAACTTTGGGCTACTTTTGCTAATTACTTTTAAGTCGAATAAGCAAAAATTTATGAAGTCCCAGAGATTTATTCTTCTAGCAAAGTCACAAAACATGATTTCTGCTCTTTATGAGAGAGAGAGAGAGAGATTTTAAAGTATTCTATACTACAAAGAAAAAAAAAAAAAAGAAAAAAGAAGTGCCGCGAAGTTCTTCGAA
>JAXGGA010019151.1:0-20601 GCA_038373865.1 Uloborus plumipes
ACAAATTATTTTTTTTCAATATATCTTTTGCTTAACGAAGAAATTTATATCAATGAAAGACAAGGATATTATGTGATCCCCCTCATTTGCCATAGTGTTATTCTGCGGTTACAAACTGTATCCTACGCTTTTCTTGTTTCTTTCTTTTTTTTTTAAGGAAAGAATAGCAAAATCTTTTTTACTATTATAGTTTTTATGGCGTTTTTTCACTTCCAAGAAAAACATACTAACCCTTAGCTATTTGATTTAGAGCAGGATTTTTTTTTTTTTACTGAAACATATTTTATCAATTGTATTTTGTGTTAAAACGAATCAAAAGTTAAACAAGCTTGTTATTTTCCTAAAAATGATTCAAAATCAATAAATTGGAAGTAGCTAAAATTTGATATAAAAAATTAATAATTAATGAAATAAAAAGTTAAATGAATTCATTTGAAGTAGTATTTTTTCAAAATAATTCCAGAATATCGAAATAATTAAAATATTTAAAGGATGCAAAAGGATTGAAGTCTCATTAACTGTACGCCATTTTCGGCGAAGCACATGCTCAATGTTGGAATAACAGGCAAAAAAAAAAAAAAGAAAAGAAAACCTTTTACTCAAACGAAATTCATTATGCATGTGCTTAACAAGAAGTTCTGTCAAGTCAAGAACTAAACGAGCCTACTTTCCCGTACATCGACATCTGCATTCTCGTATCTGATCATTATTCTCTTGATTATCTGAAACTGAAAATTATGTCAAACATACCTTTTCAGCACTTAGAGCTGATTTCGAAAAGCAAAATATACCCCTCTCATCATATGAAATAGACACGTAAAAAGTAATTAACGAATAAATAAAGCTTTGTCGCACTTTTTAAAGAGTGCAACTGTTACAGTTCCTCCGTAGAAAAAATCCTCCATCGTTTTCAAAAAATAATAATAATAATAATAAAATAAATAAATAAATATAAGTACAAAGAGCATCAACGTATTTTAACAAAGAAAGAAAAAAAAAACTCGTCCGTTAATAACATGTCTCGAATTTCACTTTTAATCGGTTGCCAGTTGTTAAATATAAATAACGAATAAAATGTTCTCGTGAATGAAAAATTTTTGGAACAAAAAAAATCGTCTGCCAAAAAAATAATAATAATAATAATAATAATAAATAAAATAAAACAAATGAATAAATAAACAAAAAATCGTCTGCACAGTCAGTCATTTTTTTTCTGAGTCTGCATTTCCGCCATGTTTGCGGAGTCGGAGTCGGAATCAGAGTCCTCACAGAAGATTACTCAGAAAAGTACTTTACAAACACTATTTATCAAAACCATTTTCTTACAAAGTTCGTTTGAAGGAAATCCGACTTTAAGTTCAGGATCAACATTCAACTTAAATTCCCCGTAGACGCTAATGTTAATTTTTTTTCTGAACGGTTCAATATTGAACGAAAAATGGTTCAAACCAAAAAGCGAAACATGGGAATGTATGGGAAAACCTCTCCGAGATCTTTCAAACAAAAAAAAGTTTATTCCATTCAGACGGTTCACTCAAAAGTTATTAGGTGGGGAAAGGCTGCTTGAACGGTTCAATGTTGAACGAATAAATGCTCAAATGGAAAATTTAAATACGGTAATGAAGTATCCTTGTTGAGATCCTTCAAACAAAAAAAAGTTTGTTCAAATCGGATTGTTCACTCAAAAGTTAGCATCGTGGGACAGGTTGTTTGAACGGTTCAAAGTTGAACCAAAAACTGTTCAAATCGAAAAATCAATGATCGAAAAATCAATGGAAATGAGCTGTACTCGCCGAGATCTTTCGAACAAAAAAAAAGTTTATTCCATTCGGACGGTTCACTAAAAAGCTATTAGGTGGAGAAAGGTTGCTTGAACGGTTCAATGTTGAACCAAAAATGTTCAAATTGAAAATTTAAATACGGTAATAAAGTATCCTTGCCGAGATGCTTCGAACAAAAAAAAGTTTGTTTAAATCGGACTGTTCATTCAAAAGTTATTAGGGTTGACAGCTTGTTTGAACGGTTCAATGTTGAACGAAAAATTGTTCAAATCGAAAATGTAGATACGGGAATGAAGTATACTCGAAAAGATCTTTCGAACAAAAAAAAGTTTGTTCAAATCGGACTGTTCACTCAAAAGTTAGCATCGCGGGACAGGTTGTTTGAATGGTTCAAAGTTAAACCAAAAATTGTTCAAATCGAAAAATCAAATATGGGAATGAGCTGTACTCGCCGAGATCTTTCAAACAAAAAAAAGTTTTTTCCATTCGGACGGTTCACTCAAAAGCTATTAGGTGGAGAAAGGTTGCTTGAACGGTTCAATGTTGAACCAAAAATGTTCAAATCGGAAATGTAAATACGGGAATGAGCTGTACTCGCCGAGATCTTTCCAACAAAAAAAAGTTTGTCCAAATCGGAATGTTCATTCAAAAGTTATTAGGGGGGGGGGGGACAGACAGACCGACCGCCCGACCGACACACAAATTCCCCATCTCAATACCCTACTTTCAAATTTTTAATTTTTCGATATTCATTTTACCTTTTTATTTTTTTTTAACTTGGCGATATTTTTTGTGCTTGGCGATATTTTTTTAACTTGGCGATATTTTTTGGACTTGGCGATATTTTTTGGACTTGGCGATATTTTTTAGATGCATTAAGCTACTTTTAATACTTTTTTCGTCTTTCTTTTATTTTTAACGGGAAAGTAGGCTAAAAACAACTATCGTGGAAATAAAACGTTCTGAAAATAATTTTAATCCACAAAACAAATCAAAATTTTCCAGAATTAAAACGATTGAGATGATGGTTAAAAAGCAATTTCCAGATAAGCACATGATTAATGTATAAAATATTGATTTCTATTACTTTACTAATTCATTCCTTAAATTGTCCTACTGTTGAATGGTCTTAAAAATTAAGTGAAAATGAGAGAGAAAAAGCGGCGCCCAACCGGGAACTTTCGACGATCACCGACTATACGCTGGATGAAATTTTCTGCACATTTTATTTATTTTTTTTCCGAAATTTTGAGTTAAAAGAACGGCTTCCGTCCGCAAAACTCGGCGATCTCCAATTTTGCGCTGTATGAAAATTTTTGCACTGTTCTTTTTTTTTTCCAAATGTTTGACATAAAAGCTGACTCTCGACCGCTGATTATACGAAGATGAAACTTTTGAGGATTTTCTTTTTTGATAAGTGCTTTTAAGTAGTGAACTTTCGACGATCGCTGATTCGCAGCTCGTTAAAACTTTTGTGACAGTAGTTTTTCGGGCGCAATTTCGTCGAAAATAATACTTTTCGAGCCAGAATAGCGTCAAGATTCTGTTTTGGCGCTATTGCGCCTATTCGCGTAGGTATCCCGACCCTGCTATAGCTTGCATAGGTTTCTACAATATACTGAATATTTTTTTGGTCCTAGAAAATGCTTAAAACGCGAACGACTGATTTCTCAACTTACTACTTTTTCACTCTCTCAGTTTTTGTCGAGTGGTAGTATAATAGAAATTTAGGCGAAAATCTGAATGACTGAAAAAGAAGTAGAATGAAATGAATATATGACCCATCAAATCTCTTATAAAAAGCATTTTTTTTTCAATTGTTTGTTTTTTTTCCATCGGCCATCGGCATCGGCCATCGGCCGATGGAAGAGGGGAAAAATCGGCCATCGGCCGACTTTGAACAATCGGCCAACAATCGGCATCGGCCCATCGGCCAAAAAATGCCATCGGTCGAGCCTTACAATATACAGATTCTATCGTAATTCGACTTCCAGTAGCGATTGCAATTTTGATCCATTGTAATCGCCTCGAAGTGATTGCAATGGTGTTTCACTTGAATTTGGCCCTTAAATCTATTAGCAAAGCATTTTGGGAACTGTTTTCAAACGAATTTAAGTGGTTGCAGTTAAATTTTCTCTGGAATGAAATTTATAAAAACTATTAACTCTATGTATAAATCGGTTCCATTCACATCATCAAATTCCAACGCCAAGTTATTGCAATCAGTTATTAAATTATACTCTTCCAAAGTTTTTAATGCTGGAATATTACAAAGAAATCCAAATATCTTGTTGAAGACTTTTTTTTTTTGAAAACACTTCCATTTGGTCATAACAGATTGACTCGAAAAAAAGTTTGCTAACACTCTACGATGAGTGTTAACAGGAGGAGAAGAAATTTCATTAGTATTCATTCCCAAAGCGAGAGCTAAATCTTTCACTGCAATTTTAGAATTTTAGGACGGATACAAAGGAATGACGATCACTTCATTGAGTCGGCCCTTTTACGATATTTAATCTTAAAATATGACATTTTACGCAATTTTCTTTTATGTTTTCGTTGGGGTGAGGGCTAATCTCTCCGGAAATGTTTTGGAATTGAATACAAAAAAAAAAAAAAGAGGGGGGGGGGGAGGATTGGCACAATTTCAGTCCGTCTTTAATAACATTTGGGACAGAAACGTTGTTCGGAACTCCTCCCTGAAACTATTTTTGAAATTGTAATTCCAAAAAATAATAATAATAATAATTTTTAGACGACCTCTGATGATGCCAGGAAAAAAGAAGTTGGAGAACACAAACCCAAAAGTTCTTCTCCCACAATTTTTCGGCATAGCTCAAAAAAAAAAAAAAAAGTCATTTTAGATGATTTCGATGATATTAGGGGATAACGGAGGATTCAAGTCGATAGATCTTTGGTGATGTCAAGAGGACAGAAGTAGGGGGCACAACCCGGCGAATTCTCTTTCCACAATTTTTCGGTATCGAAGGTTAGAAGCAAAAAAAAAAGGTAATTTTAGATGACTTTCATGATATTAAGAGAAGGGAGGATTCAGGTTAAACTCCGTAAGTGTTTCAGAATTAAAGACTGAAATTTTTGTATTCAAGGGATGTAAACCACGGTATGCAGTTAAGGGTAAGTAATAAAAATTTTAAAAAAATCGCCTCTCCCTTGAGAAATTTTTGGATCCGCCCTTGAGAATTTCAAAGTCAGTGTTTCTGAACTTTTCCAAAAAAGAAAAAAAAATCGTTTTTTCTGTAGCTGAACAGCAGTATGTAAATTCATAGTAGAATTTTGCTTTGCTTTCCTAACAAAATTAACAAGCAAATCGTACCATATACGTAAAAAGGTGAGAAATTTGAAACTTTCAATATCCTTTGAAAGAGTGTTTGCTTTAGTTTTGCATTTTGACTCAGTTAGTTCCAGATATTTCAGTTAATTTATCCTAAATATCCGCCAATATGAAATCTAATATCTTTGATACTTTCAATTCGGCATTCCTATCTTGTGGCTATAGGCTATACATTAAAATTTTTAACATACAGCTTTAGAATGTCCCATCGCTGAGTAGAGGCAGAAAATAATATTTATATTTGCTGAATTTTTCCAAAAAACAAGTTTGCCTTTGCATAAGAAACGAATTGAAGAATTGGCCATATCACCTAGAGCGGTTTGTATTTTATATATTTTGAAAGTTTGCAGAAAAAAGTGCTTTTTTTTTTTTTCAAAGTTTTTTTTCTCACGCGCACACAAACATATTTTGTTCTCTTGTAATATTTTAGCGGCCCCAAAATTTCAAAATATTTTAGCGGCCCTGTGCGGTGGCACAGTTTGCCACCCCTTAAGCACGGCCCTGCACATCATGGTATGTACATGACATGCCACTATTTGATGGAGGAAACATTTCCAATGCTGTTTTTAAATTAAAAAACAGAGGCAGGGGAAGTTTTGCTAACACCTCTGAAATTTGAATGGATTTAGAATTATTTTCATTTTCAGTAGTTGAAAGTTCATCGAAATAAAACCTCATAATTTCGAGAGATGAAACAAGATTTTAACGTGCGATGCATACTCCCAGGGCATTAGATCAGATTCTTGAACTTTTTTTAGATGTTCTTGCAAGAACAGAGAAAATATCTGAAAGTGCAAGAATATTGATCATTGTGAATTTGTTCATTAATTTGTCTCGTAAAACAAAACCATCAGGGTCTTGCTCACATGCAGAGATCAATGTTTGATAGTCTGCTAAGAACGTACGAAAAACTGTTTCACAATGAGTAGAAAATTTCATTGTCTTAAAAACTTTGGGTCTATAGAAAAAATCAGGAAACTGTTCTGAACATTTTAAAAGAACTTCAAAGCTTTTTCCCGATGAAAAGTTTTTCATAGCATCATGCACTAAATCAAATGCATCCGTTACTAATTTGGGAGCATCAGCATGCTTCTTTATTAGCTCTATTTTATGCATTGGGTCCCAGGAAACTAAGACACTTTTTACAAGCTTACCTTCTAAATGCTTTCCAACATCTTGAATAACATATTGTCCATCCACGGCAAGACCAACAAGATGATTGCGTATGTAAGGCAAATCTAAAACAAATCTTTCCAGAGTTTGTAATATCTGTTTTGCTAAACCGTTTCCAGTTAGATCAGTTGCTGGACTATGCTCAAGATAAATGGATTGGAACAAATGTTGGCTATTTATGTCAAAAATTGGTAGTCTTAAACCAATTATGTGTCGACTTCTGCGATTAGCTGTCATCTTGTCAACCACTATGCCAAATGGCAAATCATTGGAAACAATAAAATTACAAATTTCTTTAGACAAAGTTTGATATGTGTGTGATAAGAAACTTCGTGCAAACTCTTTTGATTGATTTTTAAGCCCAACTTCTCCTCCACAATTATGAAATTCGGCAATAATTGTTTCATAATCTCTGTACGATGACTCTAACTTATAGTTGAGATAAGCTGCAGTCGCACAATTTATAGCTGCAAGTTTTCCATTTTCATAATCTTGCTTTTCAAGCAAATTTTGTCTGTTGAGACGCTTTAGGTTTTCAAGGTGTGTTGAGGTCTTTGTGTGCCGCATTAAATCAAATTTTAAATGCCGAAAAGGAAGTGGCATATTGTCCCCTTCACCAGTAAAATCGTCTCCCATACTGAAATCGTAGAAAAGGGTTGACTGACACACTTGGCATCTAATTCCATCTTGGCACCTTTCAAACTTTAGAGTTCCTGCCCACTTCATAAGACCTTCCACTGATCTTTGGGATTTCAGAAGAATTTCAATTTCCTCTTCTGTCAAAGTTGAATCAGATTTAGAGGAGACTGGTGGTTGGCTTTGTTGTTTCGGCATCTTTTTGAATTCCTCAAAGTCTTTAGAAAGGTCTACAAGAAATTAAAAAAATAATAATTATTAAGAGCCCATTTTGTAAAAATATGTATGTCGTTGTCAAATTATTATTTTAGAATGTCCCTTATAAATAAATATATATTGTATTGACCAAGATTTTTGGAAAAGAACATTAAAGAAAGAAGTGACGAATGAGCATCTAAATTCTGATCAGATTTTAGATGCGTAAATCAGCCAAATCATAATTAGTAAACATGTTAAAACTCTGCAGTGAGAACTTCTTGTGTATTTATGTTTTGCAAGTTTCTAATTGCACACATTAGAATTTATGCAATATCAATCATTAAAATAGCCAACGATATCAAGTAGTCCTGTATTCTGTCTTAACCTGACATAATTATTTTTTAAACATTTATTTCGGGATTTGTTTCGTTAGAAATTAAGCATAGTAATGCATACTACCCCTAATTAAAGATGAAGTTAAAAAAAAAGCTAGATACATTTTGGAATTGGTGGAAAAATATATTAGTTAATATTTCTACACTGATAAGAGATTAAGTAAGATTATACAAAATATTGCATGCATTTAATTTTTTCCCGCGCAATAGCTAGTAATAATTTAGTTGAATTTTTTTTAATTTAGTGAAATTGATGTAGCTACTTAAATAAATCAATTGGGGAACCAATTTAAAGTGAGTTTATTTAATTTTTTTAACTCGTAAATTAAAGAAAGTTAGTTCCAATGCTCCAAAAAAAAAAACCCTCATCCTAGTGCTATAATTTGAAGATCTGACAAAACAATTTAAACAAGTTTCTGAATTTCAGGATTACTACAATGCTGAGTTAAAAATGTAGTTATTACACCTTTTTAGTTTTTTCTATCGCAAAAAATATGCCTGTGATTCTGAATTACAATGTTTTATGATAAGCTATCTCTATTTAGGGAACGTGGGATGAGGCGATTGGCAGCGGGGTAGGGGGGGGGATCTCTAGAAATTTTCAAAAATGCCTTGTTGGCCAAAAAGTTTGAACCTCCGATCAGGCCCGTCGAGAGGGGGGGGGGGGCAAGCCTATGCATTGCATAGGTGTCCCCAATAATTGGCCCACCCCTCTATTCAAGCATAAACTTGACGAGTGAGCACGCCTTCCGGAGAGGATTAGTGTCAATCGAAAGGAGGAAAGAGCAAGATAGGGAAACTTAGGGATTTCCCTTGGTTAAACTTTCCCCTGCCCAACCACGTGCTGGTCATTTTTGATATCTTTCCTCCATACTATACTGCAAGTGCATTCAGCATCCAGCTCCAAAATGGAGTTCGGTTTTGTTGATTCAGAAAGAGGAGGAAAACTATTAGTATGCAAAGATTATATGTTCCGAATACATTCACGTAAAAAATGATACGTCTCATTGGAAGTGCACGAACCGTTTGTGCACAGCAAGAATAACATTAATATGGACTAACATGGTGAACCACAGTGATAATCACAATCACCAGCCGGACATCACAAAAAAAATTAGAAAGACCTACGAAAGACGACGCTTTTTAAATTTCAAATTCAACCCCCCTCCCCCTATATCCCATGCAGTTGGAAATGCTTTACTGATTACAAAAATACCATTCTTTTTTCTGTACCATCAAAATTGAGTAAGCTGTAGCATTTTAATTGTTTTGAACCGTACGCCATTACATCGCATGAACGAAGAATACAGCAACTCATTTTTATTGTCATTTTGAGAATACATCTCCCAGCTGACAAAGGGAGGAGCATAACAAGATACTACACATACCTTGTACACAAAACTTTAACCTTCTACAGTATATAGTTTTTGAAATATACAATTTACACACATACTAACGTATACATATAGACTTCACGAGAAAACTCACTTTACTTCACTCGGTGATAGTCAAAATGGATATTTCGGCTGCCCATACATTGATTGGTACACATTCACTTGCAGATGAGCAGAAATACAGCTGAATGTACTTTTGAGGGTGGGTAAAATGAAAATTTAGGCGAAAATTGTACAAAAATGTTTTTTGCCTATGCATTAAGTTCTGTAGTTTGTATGCGGAATTTAAAGAACATTTATTCAAAATGTGTGCTAGGCTAAAGAAAAAACTTAGATCAAACTAAGACATTAACTAATATTGAAAAAAATAAAGGTTATGAAGCAATTGATATATGAATCAAGAAGGTGAAGTTCTGAAGTTATTTTTTTACCAATGGAGCAAAAAAGCTTTAAGAAACCGTTTTTGAATTGATGACTTGAATCAAGAAAATTATTGGGCGGGGAGGGGGGAGAGTTAAAAATTCCTGTGATAATATTTACTGGGTTATTTTTAAAGTTTCAAAAAGTTTTATTAACAATTCAACAGTTGCATAAATTAAGCCCTGAAATTAGCTTCTTTATTTTATTAACGATTAAGTTTATAGTTGCTATTATTTATTTTGGTATTGGCTTAAATTAAAAAGCTTATCCCACCAGTTAATCTAATAACCTAACCTAGACGTAGCAGTTATTATAAGATAAGCAGTTATAATAGAAAAAAAATGCTCTTGCTCAACGACTATTCCAAAAATAAGTTAGCATATAAGGCATTTTTACTTTCATACTCGGTATCGAAAAATTGAATTTTCATTCCTTAAAAAGCTTTTTATAGTTTCTCCAAACAAAAAACGTCTTTAAAACATTGAACAATCTTTAAAATAAAAACAAGTCCGTTCGTTTAAAGGAAAAAAAATATCATTTCTGTGTGAAACAAATTTATTGTTAAACCATAAAAAAATGCAGAAGAAAATTCCATTTAAAACATTTAATGCCGACAAATTTCCGAATTATAATAGCAACGTAAGTAATAATAATTGCATGATAAAAATGGACAAAATGAAACTCCAATACGCTTGTCTCCCAAAATCAAAAAGACTTTTGGATCAAATTAACAAAATATTCGAAATTATTGGAGCTTTAGTTTTTTTAATTCTTTTTGTAACTTATTTTTGTTGTTCTCTTACGGGGGTCATTCCATGCGAAATGAGCAAATCGGCTGTGGCTAACATGTCATTATTACGGTAAATCATGCATATCTATGAGGAAATGCAAAGTATGAAAGTTTAAAAACTGTTTGTTGCTTTGTTATTGACATTAGAAATTAAGGCTTACGCTAAGCCTAAATTTTCAGAGTTCATTACAGCCAGTTTGTGACTCTATAACTCTTAAAGTTATAAACATACATATGTATTTAAAAAAATAATATTTTCATTCTCTGGAAAAATTTCTGTCAGTAAAGATGAAAATTAAATTTATTTGGAGCTTTCATCAAGTCTGAGATATTAACAAAAATTGAAATCTGTTTTGTTTTCTTCAGGATTCAAACAACTCTGGTAGCTCTTTGAATGAAAAAATAACAGAAAAAAGCAATACAGAGCGTAAAACTATCTATTACTAATTACCTGGGCTAAGTTAATAATTGGTGTCATATTTTTCAATGATGAAATCGTACTTTGAAAAATTGTCTTTTATTTAATATCAAATTTTAATCAGTGTTTTTTTGCGTATTTTTGTCATTAGAATAACTTGAATTCAGGTAAAATTTCATCAAGGAAACCATTTATTGTAAGTCTAGAACGACTTAATCATTTCTTTCGTGTTCCCTTTTCTTGAAAGAGTGTTTATAAAGTATTTTCTGAAGCCTTTCCGTAATTATTGTGAAATGTATTGTATTCCAGTATGAAAAATTATATTTAATTGTACAAGTGAAAGTTGCTTTTTTTTTAACAATCTCCACCCGTGATGTGGAGAAAGAGTAACAGGTTACTTGCGATAAAACCTATCATTTCAGTGTCTGAGCAAATCTTCATGGAGATTAAAAGAAACTTTTTGGACAGAATAAAAATTAGAAAAAACATCAACAATTTCATCCATTTATTGATTATATTATTATTTGTATTTCTGGAAATATAACTTTTACCCACAAGATCCCCCCCCCCCATAAGTTCCGCATCGTACCTGCACATTTTTTAGAAATTGAAATTAATACTGAATACCGTAAAATGGGGTTAATCGGAACACTTTTCAGCTTTGATTGTAAAAAAAGCAGTTAAAAGATTTTTTTTTAAATTTTATTTTTTGGATAAAAACTTCGGTCTTGATTTACTTTTGATATTCCAAGCAAAGACAAAAGATTTTGAACAATTACTATTAAAATATATAGCAAATTATGGGTGTTCCGAATCACCCCGCTGATAGGGGTCAATCGGAACACTTGTTAAAATTTTTATTTTTTTCAATTTAATCTGTAATAGGTCTCACAAACATGACTAATATTGATGGGGGAGAATAAGAACAGATAATTACTGTCAAATAAATGTATAATTTCAGTACCAGTAAACGTTTATAATTTGTGAAAATTCAAAATAATTTTGAACTTATGAAAAATGAAAAGTAATTTTAAGAAATACTTTTGAATTGAAATACAAAGATTTAACATGAATGTAAGTCACTCATATCGTCCACAAATATGTACTTGTCCTTAAAACTTGCAATTGTGACTTGGTTTAAGTTTTTTCATAACATCTCCTGGAATGAACTCTACCTTTTCTTTAGTTTTTTGAAATTTCTGGGTTTCGGGGATTGTCCTGAAAGATTTTTTCGCTTATTCATCACTGTCTGTGTGCTGGACGTTTACTACATAAAGTCTATGTGACTTTCCCCCTTTTATTTTAAGTAAAAAGAAGTCTCCTGGAGAAAAAATCTTTTGAAATCTGCAACTTTTGTCATTCTAAGATCTAGTTGCTCACGAGAAGGGATAAACAGTAATAAATCCTTGTCCTTGTCTTGATTAGAAGAATTAGGGTTAGAATCTTGATTTTTCAAACAGTTTCCTTCAAATAAGTTTGAATTGGAACAACAGAACTAAGTGTTCCGATTCACCCCGCAAATTTTTTTCCTATGGCATTTTTCAGAATTCTTCACTTTTATGACACAATTTATAAAAAATGTAAATTCTAATGTGGTATTCTGTTGTTCAGATACATGTATAATTGAAACATACCACTCATAGTTTTTAAATATAAGAAGGTTTGTTCTTGCATATGAAGTTTTGCAGTCTATGAAAATGTGATGTTTTCTAGCATTCAACGTGCAGCCCTCTTTAGAAGCCAGTAGCGTTGCCAGATTGACAAAAGTAATTTTTTCCTACTTCCTATGATCTTACCTTTCTAAAAAAAAAATTCATGGCGAAAAATACTCAATAGTATATTTATGAAGAATTTCTTTGTACGGTCGGGAAGTTTTGTTCCGATTGACCCCGCTGTTCCTATACACCCCATTTTACGGTACACTTGATTTTGCTCCTTAGTCGTTTTTCTGTTCCTTTGAATTTCTCAAGCTTCACATAAAATACGAAGAAAATTAAAATGTTGTTTCTGTCTATAAAATACAAAGCTAAGAAATCAAAAAGGCACTATCGAGCTTCTTCACAAATAGTAGACATAATGGCCTATATCCTTGTAAAATTGGAGCAATTTCCAAAGTGTCCTTCATATAAAGTTTTGTGCCAACTTAAAGGCGAAAGTGATCGTTTTACGAAATATACTTTCGTTCAAAAAATATTTTGAAAACAAAAGAATTAAAATACAGCTTCAAAAATTTAGGTATTAATTCTATGAAAGTTAACATTGTTGGGAATTAATTTAAATTATGCAACTGAATTCCTTTTTGCGTGAGAAAAATAATGAAAACCTTCAATTTTGTTGAAAATGATATTTTAGGTTTTAACAGTTCAGTTAACCGCTAATTATCATGACTTTTAAAACGTTATCGTAAACCGATAAATCGCCCTTCTCCTAAAATTACAAACACATGTTTCTTTTTGTTTACATTAACTAGTTAAAAAATACAACGTTTCAAAAGTGCAACATTTATTTAGTGTGAAGTTTATTAGTGTGTATATTAGTTTATTAGTGTGAAGGATGGGCCAATTTTGAATTGCATGTAACACCTAAAATAGAAAATTTTAAGCCAAAAACTTTTAGATATGTTATTATATGCACAAAATGAACCTGTGTACCAAATTTTATAAAAATCTATCACCATGTGGCCAATACTTTTTTCTCAATTTCTTTCACGTGGAATGACCCAAGAGAATGCTGCTGTTGCGATTTTTTTTTCAAACTTGAGAACCAAAAATGCACTTTTTTGACTCTCGAAGCTAATAGTAGACATAATACCCTACATTTTTGCAAAACTGACAGTTGTCCGAAGTGTTCCTTATTTAAATTTTTGTGTTTAAACAAAGGGGAAAATCGTCATTTTACAAAATGTCTCTAAGTTTAAAGCTGATTTTGCGGAAGGAGTTTAAATGAAACTCCAAAAGTAAGGCATTTGTTTTATGATACCTGGAACTTTACTGGGTATTAATGTAAGCGAATGCTAATGCATTCTTTAAAGCTCGAGAATAAAAAATAAAATGCTTAATTTTGAGAAAATTGTGTTATTTTCAGTTTTTACAACTGAGTAAAAAATTAACTATTGCAATCAAACTAGTAAATGCGAGGCTGATAAATAACCTTATTCCATAGATTACGGCTATTATATAAATTTTTTTCGTTTGCATGACGTAAGCAATAAAATATAGGGCTTCAAACATACAACATTTAGCATTTGTGCGGAATGATGCTAAATAATGCCACGTTTCAGTTGCATGTAACGACTAAAATTAAAAATATTGAGCCAAACTATTTTAGATATTTCTATATATGCATAAAATGAACCTGTGTACTAAATTTCATAAAAATCTATAACCATGCGGCCACTACTTTTTTCTCATTTTTGCTCATTTTACATGAAATGACCCTTACATGAAACCTTTCTATGATGGCGCAAATCATCCTGAAGTTTTCCGTCGCCCCGTCGAACAAATCAACGAAGAACGAACCGCAGAAATTCAATTTAAGATATAGGGAAGCACGTGGTATAAGCGCATTAAGTCCTGCTAAAAATCCCTATTCTGAAATGATTTCCCCTTCATTCCAGGAAAACAGCAGGTGTTCAGTTCACTCTTCCAGCACCTATTGTCCACTTCTTATCTCCTACCCCTTTGCATTCATGGTGACAGGTCGCGATAGATAAGGCTTGGGCGAATTATGGGTAGAACCATTGCATAGGGGCCCGTGAGAGGTCAGGAGGCCCGCGAAGCGGGCCTGAAGAATTAATATCAAACAAAAAATTTCAGTTTTTTTTTTTTTTTTTTTAATGGGTTAGCCATTGAGGGTCTAAAATTACTTACAAATGTTTAACGCTTCACATTAAAAATGAGAAATTTCATTAGTCCCTTTTCTCAGACCCTACTTTCAGCACATCTCACATCTATTAGAGATTCTTTTTTTTTTTAAAGGAACGAAACCCCCCTTTTCCCTGGCTTTTCGACTTTTTTTGGAACTGTGCTTGGAAAGTTTCGAATTTGGTGTGTGTGACCTAGCAGGCCTGGACTATCCAGGGCGGTTTGCGGGGGATTGCCAAGGGCTCCCATGCCATTTTGATTTCTATAACTATTCTTTCTTTTTCTATTGATTAGCTTTATTAAACTTTTCCCCAGGATGCATCACATCAGTCTTGCTGATTTCACATTTGTAGCATCCAGTACTTGAATAAAGCAAGGTGGGGCCCCGGAGCAACATTACTTTTAGGTCCCCCTAATCCAGGATTTCCATCGCAATGAAATTGACTCGTAAACGTAGTATTTCATTGATTTCTATTCTCTATTATAAGTATGTGACTGATTTATCCGTTCTTTCTTGGGGGAGGGGAGTTTACTTAATATCAGGGCCCCCACATCAATCCGTGAACCCCAGGACCAGATATTGTAATAGGCCCTCGCCCCTACAACACTCCATCCTCTAACAACTTATTAATGTTTAGACAGACATTTGAAATTT
This sequence comes from Uloborus plumipes, assembly GCA_038373865.1. Classification (NCBI taxonomy): domain Eukaryota; kingdom Metazoa; phylum Arthropoda; class Arachnida; order Araneae; family Uloboridae; genus Uloborus; species Uloborus plumipes. The sequence goes on from JAXGGA010019151.1 coordinate 15,076, forward strand.
TAAAACTTTTGATTCATTTCTCAAGCAGTGGTCAGAATTTTTTTTGTAGTTAACTACAATTACTTCACTAAAAATGTAGTCAACTATAGCTGCAACTTTTTTTTTCAAAAAGTATAACTACAATCTACTGTCGGAATGCCCATGGATGTATCTGAAGATAGTTTTAAATGTTGAAAATGCCCACGAAAATGGATATTGAGATGATAAATAAAAGTTATTATAAATGCAAAATATGCTTCCCTTTTTTGTCCTTTTGAAGCCATTGTAGTACAGTGGTGGATTTGGAGATTATGAAGCCCCTTTGTCCATTGCTCTTACAGTAAACATTTGTAGAACATTCCTTTCAGGGCTCCTAGCAATTGTCACATTTGTGATATGACCCCCCCCCCCCCCGCAAAATCTCGTCGTAAACTCGCGCGCAACACTTACACCGCATGTGGGCGCCTAGCTAAAGGCTGCTCAATTCAGCCTTATCGTTCTGAGTATCATGACAGGTTTTGTTTTTCCGAAGTTAAGAAACAAACATTTATGTATAATATTCATTTAAGAAGCTAGGATATTTCTGTGGGAGATTGTAACTAAAACTTATTTTTCTTTTGCCACGCTAAAGGGGCGCCAAATTTAGCATTATCGTTCCGAATATCACCGCACATTTTTTTTTCCTGCGCTAAAAAACAATCATTTAACTGTGTTTTCAAAATTTTCATTATTTTTCATGCCTTAAAAAGTTAAATAAGATATTTTATTTTAAAAATTCACCAATTTCAGCTCTTTCTAATATATTTTTGCTTCGCTACTGATAAAACCATCACAAGCTATTTCTCCTCTCTTTGCTCAAGTAAGATTCGGCCTTCTTTATCTGACGGCAAGAAACCGCTATTGTCCCTTTAAAAGACTCACTTCCGAGAACTTTCTGGGAGGTTAATCACAGAGCCACTGTTAGAGTTCCAGGAATACTAATCCCACAGGGACTATCCCTGCTGGTCTGTCATTTGATTACCTTTGATGTAGTCGCCAGTCCTGAATGAACTCAGGGAACTCAGGCTGGGTCCTGTCGGGCGGCTTTGCAAATTTGCCATGCTGTTGTAAGGTTTTCGCTACCAGATTTCCGTAAACAAGCTTTTTATTGCAGTCATTTATTACAGATGTCCAGTTCAACTGAACAACAAAAGACTTCTTATTTTCCCATACCTTTTAAAAAAGGAGCAAAACGTATGATAACTGGCCAATTGTCGTGGAATTAGACGGACACTTTTGATCCAGATGTCCTCGAGTTCATTTTCTGAGATTATTTTTCACTGATTACCATAACCAGGGCCCTCGGGAAAAATCGCGCGAGGGAAGAAGCGTGCAAGTCACGGAGGTTCCGCTATAACCAGTAACATTTACTATCACCAGGAACATTTACAGTTATCTTCTTGTTTATACAAAATCCTTCAGCTGAGTTCACAAACATATCTTTCCGGTAAGTTTTATGTTTGTGTGCTTGTATTTCAATACTATATTTTGTTAACAAAAAATAATAATATAAATTGAAATTAATACCACTTGTATTTTTCGGGCAAGAAAGAGAGAGAGGTTGGTATGGCCCCTTCTCAGTTTTTTAGCAACAATTTTAATTTATATCGCTGTTTACTATTTTTTGCTTTAATTGTTTCTTTCAATGCGTTTGTTTTGCATAACTTTTTCTTCCCTTTGCCTTTTTAGACTTATTTTTTAGAAAAAGTGATCTATTTCTTCCCATATTATGGACAACGAGTGCTGTCAGTCGAGTTAAAAGAAGTATTCCTAACCGTCAGATAAGATGAAAGCAGGGGCGGCATTTCAACATTTGTTTGAGGGGGTTGGTTTGAGTTTATTAAATATGAAGCACCTCAGCATAGAAAAAATACATGTTAGGAAAATAAAGTTTTCTTAAACTGGATTTAATATGAAGAAAAGTTGGAGTTATTTGAACAATTTTAATTTTTATGACCAAACTTTAAAATTATTTTGTAATTAGTTATCACATAAAACGCCGTGATTAGAAATTAGTTTTTAACTTTAGGTTAAGTTTTAATCTACGATGTTTGGAGTCAAGAAGATTTTTTTCCCATCGATTTCCAGCGTCTTGTGCTATTTCCCAAACAGCTAAAGTTAAAAATCCTTTCTTGTCCCGTTGTACTTGTTTCAGAGCATTATTTTTCATATTACTCTCTTATTAGAAATCATGTTGAGAATATGTTAAGGGATGAGTTTTATCAATTTTTGTCGAAAATTGGCAATCTTTTTTAGTTCCTTTTGCACGTGATGATTGATTTGTGTTATACAAAAATCGAATTTACCCGTTTTTTAACATTCTGCGAGAAATATTTGGGGGCTTGCTCCCCTTATTTGCCTCCCCTGGATGAAAGTGGTAGTTTTACTCTAAAAATAAGAATAACTTTGTGAAATATGCCAATTTTCAGGAATTTTTCAGATAGTCTGACCTTTTTTTATCTTTGAAAAGAGTGATCTATTTCTTCCCATAATTTGGACAACGAGTTCTGTCCCTAGGATCAAAGGAAGTATTCCCAACTGTTAGATCACATGAAATTGTTAGTTTTATTCTAAAAATAACTTTGTCAAATATGCCACATTTCAGGAATTTTTCAGATATATTTTTTCTCCCTTCCGGCTATTCACTTGCTCTTATCAATAGTCGATTAATGTCAACGATTTGTTGAACCGCAAACCATTATTATTTTGATCGAATGTATAACTTTTCGAGGGTTTTTGATTCCTCTTTCTCATATTTTTCCGTCTTAATTACTTCATATAAGGTCTCAAAATGCAGAATTTTGTATTCATTTCGAAATTTCTCCCGGGGCGCAATCTCCCGGACTCCTGAATTTGGGAATAATCCACTCTGAATCACACTTAAAAGAGGTCATTGCATCAGTCTTCTCTCTTCTGTTACCCATCCCGTTATTACGTAAAAAAAAAAAAAAAAAAAACAGCATTATAAACACAAGGAAACAACTCAGGGGGCTGTTATCAGCGAAACAGACACAAAGTAAAAAAAAAAAAAAGTAGGTTTGCTACTTAAGTTTTCGGGAATGCTCGGTAAAATTATTTTAAAACTTGTAATTGTAAAGTTTTAAAAGCATTTTTAAAAAGAAGAGAAAACAAATATCGTTGTTGCAACTTTTCAGTGAAGCATTTTGTATATTCTGGGACAAAGGAAGAATCATATGTTTTCCCCCTATTACAATGTTATTATCGACGAAACGATTTTTTTTTCTTCCCGAAGTTATGCTTTAAAATCGAGAAGAATCATTAAAATATAAAATTAATTAATAACGCTAGCGCGAACCTCAATTTTCATTTGAGAGTCATAGCTCCATTTTTCCAGCCGAGCGCAAGGATCTGCGCAAGATCGGATGCCGGGCGTGAGCCGATTGGCATTTGCGAAGACAAAAGGTTTGCGTAAGTTCTTCCCTGTTATCTCGTTTTGAGCGACATCGTACTAAATATCCTCAAGTTTACGCACTGCCAAAAGCAAAACTTACTTCTCCGAAAATAAAGGTTTCGGCGATTTTACGAAATTGTTTATGAACAAAGCCAAAAGTCGAAAGAAAAAAATTGAGGCTTCGAGTTTTTATGATTACGACGCGTTCGTAAAAATTAAAGTCGCGCGAAATTAAGCGCTTTCACAATGTGTAAATTTTAGCTTTATTATAATTTATTCACTAAAACAAAATAACCAAAAAAAGATACCATGAAGTATTTGACACTTACTTTGTAAAGCTTGTAGGACATCTGAAATAGTTCCATCTTCATTTCTAGCTCGCTTTACAGGACGATCTTCTGAACTTAAGTCTTCTGCAGGATCCCTATTTTCGTTCTCTTCAAGATTTACAAGACGTTCTTCCTCTCTTTGCTCATTTTCCCCACTTGGACCCTGTTCGAGCTGTCTCTTCTTGTTTTGTTCCACGTTTTGAAATATATCTTTCAAACCTTTGGCAGCCCAGATTTGATTAAATTTGATACTTTGATTAGGGTGGCGTCTTTGAAAATGTGTACTCAAATTTTTTTTAACTAGTTCGCTTTCGCACACCCCACACAAAACTTTTTCACGCGACGCCATTTTCAGAATTTTTTTTTCCCGAGCGAGAGAAGCAATATCTACTATGTGGTGATCGCTGACCCACTGGCTAATTACGTCCACATTCGCACAAACAGGGGCTGACAGCTGAGAAACAGGTTCTTAAGCAAATGTTTTCCCTTAAAACGCCCCGTACTATGAACGAGCCTGTGTGCGTCATAATAGAACTTAAATCTTTTTCTCCGAACTAGGACTTTGCAATTGTGTTCTTTTCTGAGCGAGATGACGGGGGGGGGGGGGGGAGATAACGCGTACGCGTTGTCCAGCAACGCAGGGGATTAACATCAGCTGTCCCTCCGCATTTCCAAAGAAAAAAAAATTCTCCACGGCATTCCTGCGGACAGGAAGTCTGCGTACGTACCGCGGGGGATTGTAGCTTCCTGCCGGGGGGGGGAGGGAGTGGATGTCCGAAACTCGCAGAATTTTACCCGCGAGATCCTGCGGACAGGATTGAAGAGGAGCGAAAGTCTGCGTACTTTCCGCGGGGGAAAGAAATGTCCGAAAGTTGCAGACAACTTAAAATTTTTTTTTTGTTCAGCGCGGACAAAACTGTCCGCAACAGACTTTCGTTGGCGGCGACGATGTCGCCGTGTCGCGGCGTTTCTGCCCCTGGGCTAAAGAACACCAGAACACGCTGACGCTGCTACACAAGTATGGAAACACTCCCAGGCATGTTCAAAGTAAATCTAGTTCAAACCAGTTGACATGTTCAAACAGACATAAAGTCAAACATTTGAAAGAAGCTGTTCATTCTTTTTCTGGCTTTCAAATAGTGAAGTAGGTTGTGTTTGTGTTAATAATTGTGCTTTTTAAAATTTTACTTAATTCCTCATTTTTCAGTAGATGTTCACAGATATTAATAGTTATAAAAGTTTATTCTATTTAAATATTTTTGTGCAAATTTTCAAGAGTGCTTTATTGGAATTTAATAATGGGGCGATTCTACGGTAACGTGTGTGACATTTGTACACACTTTTTTTATTTCTAAGGTCCTTTTTCACTAGTGCAGCATCGAAGAATCAAGCATTGGTTAATATTATCTTAATGTACATCCTTTTGTAAACTAAATCATGCAAATTTTTTTGTTTTAGTTTTTATAATTTTTTATAATTTTTCAAAACTTGTAAAGTGGTGGACAATGAAAAAATGCAAAAATTTTTATCAAGTTTTAAAACTTTTTTTTTCTTAATTTAATAAACTTTATCTTTGTTTTTAAAATTACAAAAAGTGAAATTTTTTTAATTTTTTTTATCTTTTAATTGGTTGATTTTGGGAGAAAAAAACAAAAAACATTGTAAACGTCAGGCATTAAAATTTAAGTGTTGTGTCGAAAAATTTTTTTACCATCTTTATTTACTTAGAAAGTTTTAAAAAACGAAAATTATTTTAAATATTTTAAG